>JAASFJ010000340.1:0-25880 GCA_023333755.1 Globisporangium uncinulatum
AGGTCACTCCTCTGGGCACTCGGCTTCCTTAGCCGGCCCAGCTACACTCTTCACTCCTTGTTATGAAACTCCACCTGGCTGACCCCTTACTGCAGTCGCACAAGTGTGTATGGGCACACGATATGAACTACCGGCTTGGCGTCGCCAAGACCCCGATATATTAAGGGCTCAGCCCCGTTACACACTCACTCGCACTAGGACACACCCAGACAGCACTCAGACGGGAACCGGTTTGGCAAGCTACGCAAACGTAGACACGCAGGCTTACCTTGGCCGGGTTCTTGCTTGAGCCGCTCGAAGAGGAGGGACATAGACGGATGGGTGGAATCGGAAACTGGATTGTTGGACCGGCTTCTTTTGGCCAGCCCTTAAAAGGCCACTCTCCAACGTAATAGAGGGCTACCTACCAAACGGATAGACTCCTAATCTGGTCCTACGTGGTACACACTAATCTACAAAATGCAATATACAAAAGCCAAGCTGAGCCTCGACCGGATAACTGGGCCTTGTCCGGATACGCTGCGAATTTCCCTTTCGGGTCTGGCGCGCGTACGCCCGCGGGCGCACTATTTCACAAAATGATGCGGTAGTAGAGGTGGTGTCCACCATATGAGTCGAATGTGAAAGTGAGCACCACTCATCTCGTGCGCACAGAGTTCAAAGCTGTGTTTTATTCTCTTTCTGTTCTGCTGTTACTAATGGATTTGTAAGTATAAATATGTTTAGTACCTGTTTAGTACTGTAAAAGTCGGCAAAGATGCAACGCACGCCAAAGGTGCAACAAAGTATTTACACATTCGTAATTACAATGCACAACCAAAAACTGCGAAATGACACTCCTCCCGCAACCAAACTCCGTCAGGTAAAGCTGGCGATGGTGACCCAACATTCGCTACTCGCAGGTGACTACTGCCTGATCACGTTACGGCTGTAGTCGAATGACGACACGCTGGGGAACATGAGCTGTCGCGTCGTGCGCGACCGGCCACCGCTGTCTGCGGCTCCGAGCGGCGCGTTCTTCTTCACCCAAGCTGAGGTCGGTGGACCGCTCACCCCGGTGCCGCTCGACGCTTCGCTCCAACTGAGCGAGCAAACGCTGGTGGCAAGCATGGCGCCGCAGCTAAGCGACGAATTCCGCGCGATTGTGCTGCCGCTGCGCTCGGCGTCTGTGATGCTGTCAGCGTTGATTGCGTTCGCGACCAACTCGAGCGTCCACGTGAGTCCGAACGAGCGCTTTAAGCTTGTCTGTCGCGACATTTTCGAAGCGAGCAGCGTTTTTGTCCACGACTACCCGAACGTCGTCCGTGTTGCGAATGTGAGCGCAAAGGAGCTGTGTGCAGACGTCGGGAAAGGTGTGAACTTGCACGGGAGCGTCCTTTGCAGAGCGGCTAAGTCGTTGTGCGTCGCGCCGATGGCGTTCGTGGCGCCAGAGAACCACATGATGGAGCCCACGGCCATGTTCGGCTTCAACAGCAGTGCGTCCGAACGCACGGACGGCAACGACGCCTACGCGAGCGCAGTGATGAAAGACTGCAATATTTGCAGCTACTTCTTGCAACACCTGCCACGTGCCTAACTCAGATCGCATCAGTCTGGCGTGTGAAGCTGGAACGACGCCTCCTCGTTCGTCGACGCGCCGCTAACGCTGTTGATCGACACGCCGTCGTCCGGCGTCAAAGGCGTGCTCGTGCCCATGGGCATCCGAATCCAGAATAACGAAAACGGGGTTTACAGCCAGAGAATCAAGACGATAGAGGAAGCCGACGCAGTTTTGGCCACGGAGAAGAAATTGACAACCGCAAGAGCTTTGTCGTCGTTTCTTTCTCAATTCACAAAGCCGTTCTCTCTGTGCTTAACACACACGAACACAACATTACTTCATTGTGTCGGGCGGAGGTGGTGAGAGTGCTATATTGCCTGTTTCGTCACGTTCTGCCGCGCAAATGAGCCCTGCCTTTCAAAACCTGCTACTATCACTTCCCCACTGATTTCCTTCCAAGCGGACACCACGATCTGCGCGATTCGCTTGCGCTTGCCTCGCGGAGCGGCAGCAAAGCCGTGGTCTCTGTTCAGTGCCAGGTACAGCATGCGGCAGCGATGCTTGAACGGCCGCATCACCGAGACGTCCATCGGCTGGCTAAGCCCGGTGGTTCCAGGCAGTACGAGCTCAACCCGTCTGTGGCAGTCATACTCGAGCGAGTTGCGCACGCTCTCCATGCGGTGTACTCAGAGGCTATCCAAGAGCAAGACGCCTGGACCTGCTATCTGCGGCGTCCAATCGTTGTCGATCCATTCTTGCATCATGCGGGCATCGCAGTAAGCGTTCCGCTGTACGACGTAGCGAGCCGCCTCCCAGTCGTATTCAGCATCCCGCCACATCTCCGCCTCGACTGTCGCGCCTGGAACCCCCGCGAGCGCGATCAGCGGGAGGATCTTCTCTCCAGACGCAGACGCGCACAAGAAGACAGATGCTCGGAAGGAATTTGGGGTGGTGGCTGTGTCAAATGCAAAAATTAGAAATGAGTTGGAATTCACAACAGCAAATAGATCGCACCATTCCCCTCACTTTGGACAACATCAACGTTCCTCGCGCCAACAAACTCCAACGTCGTCGCTGGGTTCATATCGACGTAAATCGAAGTTTGGTCCATGTTGTAGACGTTGGAGTATCGATCTTGACCACGGTGGCAAGCGAGAAATGGAATGCACTCTATGCGGTACTGGAATACCTGGGCAAAGCGAGTTGCAATACGCAATGGAAAACATGTCAACAGAACGAATACATTAACGCGCGGCGTGACACACACGAACTTGCCCATCGCTGCGAGTCTTTTGACCTCGGTGCGGGATCCGACGCAGAGAGAGACCGTTACGCTTGATAAAGCGTTGGACAAACATGACCACAGCTTTGTGCGAGCGACTTGCGACGAAAGGCGGGTCGAAGCGAGCCAACGCCACACAAACGCATTCTGTAGAAACGCACAGAAAGCGCTCGGTCCTCATCATGCGGGCCCAGAGCAGCAACCTTGCAACAACAATAGCTCCGACACCAGGAATTGAACAGCCACCACAGCGCGTGCGCGCCTCTCTTCGATGGCATCGGCAACGGCAGATGGGGGCTTCTTCTCGCCCACATAGACTGCACTCAGCGCGGCCACCTGTATCTTGGCCTCCAGTTTACCCCACCGCCACAGTGTCATGCGGTCGACTTTGTACAGACAAGTCACCTCCTCCACAGAGCGGCCTTCCGCGATTAGAGCGAGAGCCTCGAGCTTCTCCTCGTTTGTTGTTTTCGTTTGCTTTGCTCGATCCTGCATCTTCGCAAGTGGCGATGACCACTCAAACCGTGATGTGCGCGAATCAAATGACGTGCCGATAGTATGGGTTCTATGTTGAGCGACATCTGCTTGCCCTCTGTAAAGTGATGCGTAGATCAATCAACTTTTTACAATGTTGCACCTTTGCCGACTTTTACGGTACTTTTCCGCTGTTGGGCAACCAATTGGTAATGTCAAATTAGTTTGGTAACGAATTAGTAATTTGGTCTGAGTTTTGGTGACCAAGTAGTAATGGCCCCACAAAGATGGCAATATCAGAGCCGCAGCAGAACGTGAAGATGGCGACGTGGTTCCAGAAGGAGATCCGCCTCACAGCGCCAAAGCGCGGCTTCCACTGTACGGCTCTTGCGGGCGACGAGCGCGCGTTCGTCGGCCTCTCGGTGGACACCTAACAGAGTGATTGGATGCCTTGTATTGTAGTGGTGACGCGCGAGATTGAGCAGCAGGTGCCCGAGCTGGCGCAAGTGAAAGTCGGGATGGCAAACCTCTTTATCAAGCACACGTCGGCCTCGCTCTCGATCAATGAGAACTGCGACGCAGATGTCCGGTGCGTCCGACTGTGCGCTTGTGCGGTGTACTAGTAGTAGTGGTTATCTATGACGTGTTGAGCTGACGAGTGGACGGTGTGTGTGCGGGCAGCACGGACATGGAAGCGGCGTTTAACCGCATTGTGCCAGAGAGCTGGAACAAGTGCGTGACGCGCGCTTGTGTGTTTGTATGGGGGGACGCTATCAGAGCTGCTGGCGAGTGGCAACTGACAGCTTGGGACTGGGTCATGCGTGCAGGGAGTTCTTCCGCCACACAATGGAAGGCGATGGTGCGCACCCTCGTTTATTTCGCGCTGGAAGGTTATGATTGTGTGTCTGTCTGACTCACACGTGCGCGCTCTCTCTAGACGACATGCCTGGCCACGTCAAGTCGACGCTCATTGGCGCTTCGCTCAACATCCCCATTACGAACGGCAAGTTCAACCTCGGCACTTGGCAAGGTGCGTTCGTCCACAGGCGTCTCTCTCTCTCGCAGTCGTCCTCACCTTAACATACTGGTCCACATACAGGGATCTACTTGTGCGAACACCGCAACAGTGGCGGCTGGGGCGGCGGCCACGAGCGCAAAATTGTGATTACGATTCAAGGCTCGACTGCGTGAGTGGTGGTCACTGGCAGTAGCTTCTGTAGGTCGTACAGCGCCATCCAAGGCGGCACTGCGTCCGGAATCATTTGGAACGCGTCGCACAGTCGCGCACTGAACACTGGGCGATAAACCGCATTCGGGTCGAGCGACACAGGAGCCCCCTGCACGCATCCATTCAGCACAAACATGATAGTTCCTTTGAGCAGGTCCACGCACACGCCAACGCGGTCGCTTCGCTCTGTACACGGCTGGACGCGGAGCACAGACGCTCGGACTGGCAGCTGCGGTTTTGGCCCGTAGAATGCGCCAGTTGTGATGATGCCAGACGCTCCGTACATAACAGCAGGCATGTGGTTGCACGCTGGCACGGGCATTGAGAGCGCACGCTGGAAGAAAGTGACGCCGTAGCGCATTCGCCCGCGTCGTTCTTCTTCGACGACGCCGACGTAGCTGTCGTCGCCCAGCCCTGTGCACTCCCAGTAGCTCACAGCGCCTCGTGTGCACACGCGGTCGCCAAAGATGGAGCCGCCAGCGAGTCCCCAGCTTGTGTGCGTGCGTGCAGCGTCTGTGACGCGCACCGCGCTGCCTGCTCGGGTTGCGTCAAAGCGCAGCTCAAACGCATCTGCGATCATTAGAGTCACATAACATAGCATGAAGGGAGCACCCAGCCAGCAATGGAACAAATGCGCGCTTACATGTCATCGCGACGTGCAGGCGCCGCAACAGCGCTATGAGCAATCCGCGGTCTGAGCATACACCAGGTGGCGGCTGGCGCGGCAGCTCCACGCCGGGCAGGTGGTGGCGCACACGCACGGCGAGCCAGTGCCACACAGTCGCTCCGCATTCGTGGACGGCGTCTGTGCGTGTGAGCAGCAGTTGCGCTACGTCACGCGCGTCGAGGAACTCGAGCAGGTGTGCAATGCAAGCGAACAGTATCATTGTTGTGTGAGAAGGACATCACTTTGACCGAACCACTGGAAAATTTCACAGTACCGTAAAATGTATGTCTTTGGGATCGAATTGTTACTGGCTACTGTATCTCACATGCGACTTTTGGCTGCACATGCAATTCCAAACGGGATAATTATATTTGCCAATGAAAAGTCACTCGGAGGGTAATATTAGCCAATAGAAGCTGGCTATTCCATTTTAACCACTTTTTACCCACTTGTGACGAGAATTTGACAGAATTTGAAGTCTTATTTTGACCAATATCTGATGGTCATTTGGTAGTTGATTATGTGTCACAAGCTACTTAATGTTAGAAACTCCAATCCTCTGCACATTGATGTTGTCAAAGACACACATTTTACGGTATTGGTAATTGGAGTGAGTCACTTGTTATTTGAGTTGACTCACTCACACGTGAGATGCTGGCGCCAGCGACGCTGGTGCAGCTCGCTGTGCCGCCGCTTGGGGGCCTCGCCCTCGGCCTCCCCATCGGGTTTCTCAAGGAGCGTCTGCCGAAGCACTCGCTGCGGCGCTGGGCGCTTGCGCTCGCGCCACTTCTGCTAACGCCGCTGGTTCGTGGCGCTTGTTCGACGCATTCATTCTATTTAGTGGTTTTCTGCGTCTTCGTGCTCACAGACCATGATACTGTATTGCGCGTTCGGCAGCTCTCGTCGCAGCAGGCGGTGACGCTGTTCGTCGGGCTCTTCGCGGGCCGCGCAGTAGGCGCGTCAGTCGTCGGTGTAGGGCTCACAGGCGGTATTGGGACGGGCAAGAGCACGGTCTCCAAGCGCTTCCAGGAAGCGGGTGCGGTGATTGTGGACGCCGACGTAATCGCGCGCCAGGTAGTCATGCCTGGCGCTGGCGCGTACAAGGCGATCGTACGTGCGTTCGGCACGGAGGTGCTTCACCCAGAGGACAAGACGCTCAACCGCGCCAAGCTCGGCTCGATCATCTTTAGCGACCCAGCGAAGCGCAAGGTGCTGAACGCGTGCACCCACGTACGTGATACCGGTATCGCCTGCTGCGGTTGGTTGGGTAAAAATTACAGTAATTTATATCCGCAGCGACTGACAAATGACTCACTGTCGGTGACATGTTAGAAATTCATCATCTGGGAGATGTTCAAGCAGCTCGTGTACAACCGTTTGGTGCTGCACAAGCGACTCGTGATACTCGATGCACCGCTGCTCTTTGAGACAGCGCTGTTGGAGCACTTTTGCTACCCGACGATCGTCGTTGCGTGCTCAGTGGAGAACGAGCTCGCGCGCCTTGAAAAACGCGACGGTCTCAGCCGCGAGGACGCCGAAAAGCGCATCCAGTCGCAGATGCCGCTCCATGTACGTTGTTGGATGGCGCAGAGTCGTGTGCTGTTTGCGCACGCCCAGCGATGTGTCCATGAGGTGGTGAAGCTTTTTGACTACCTGGAAGTCACTGATAATCGCTTGCCTAATTCTATGACTACCACCTTGTCCAGGAAAAGGTGAGGCGAGCGGATGTTGTACTCCAGAACGACGGCACACTGGACGAACTGCTTCAAAACGCACGCCAGACACTGCAGCGCACGGCAGAGCTTGTTGGCGCCACCCCAGAGCTCAAGGCGTGAGGAACTTGTCATGACTGCAATAAGTTTTGAATAATACCGATAATGTCGTGTGACTACCGGTATTGTTGTTTTAGGAATGTGTGCGTCAAAACGTCATTCACAATTCGAGAACCTCGCGAGCCGATCAAGATGCTGCTGTCACGGCTGCAGGGCATTGGCCGCCGTGCGCCACCGCCGCTCGCCGCGTTCTGGCGCGTGCCGCGTCTAACAGGAGCGTCTGCTGCTGTGCCGCCTACGCAGTCACTGCAGTTCCACTTGCTGCGCAGCGACAATGAGTCGCGAACGCGTAATGAGTCGCATCTGTTGCGCTCGTCCGCTCGTTACGCGCACGTTCCGTCGTCGCTGCTGCTGTGGCTGCCTCGGGGCTGCCCGACGCACGCGACCACGCAGCTGCGGACGTTTGCGAGTCGCCGTGGCCCGTGGCAGCAGAACGATTGGCTCGACACTGTCAAAACCGGTGGCCTAGTGTTGCTCGGCGTTGGCGCACTCGTCGCGTCCACGTCGGGTGCGTGACTCGCGTATCTCCGCACGCGTCGTTTATGTGGCTCGAAAGCTCAGAAAGCGCTTTGTTCTTAACTGACTGCTGTACTTCGTCTGCTGTCTCTGGCAGTCGCGTTTGGGCTGATCATCACTGGCGCGGCTGGCTACGGCGTCTACACGCTGTACCAGAAAGTGTTTGGTCCGTACCGCTCGCGCCACCACGACAACCCGTTCTCCAGCGTAAGCGCCAACGTCGACCGACTGAGCGAGATGTTCAGCCGCAACCAGCGCTCGCCTGGCAGCTCAGCGGCGTCGTCGTCGTCGAGAAACGACACAGAGCCGACAGGCTCACGCGAGCTCGACGCGCTCGTGCAGGGCCTGCCGCTCGTCGTGCGCGGGCTCGTGAAGACCATCTTCTCGTTCGTCGGCGGCGCCATGAAGCGCTCGATGGAGCGCGCTGGGGAGCTCCGGCAGCTCACGAACGAACGCATCCAGTCGCACCCGCGCGTCATCCAGCAGCTTGGCCGAAGCGTGAGCGTCTCGACGCCGCAGCAGTGGATGGAGTCGAGTGCGTATCGTGGCCTATGTGGTAGTTGCGAGTAGGGGGAGGTGTCGCGGTGCACGGGTGCTCACTACGATCGCGTGTGTGGCAGCTGTGAACGGCGTGGGGGCGATAGAAGCGGTGTTCCCAGTCAACAGCTCAGTGCCTGCGCACGTGACGGTAAAGGCGTCGGTCGGATCAAGTGGCGGCGTGAGCCTGCGAGAGCTCAAGCGTACGTGCAGTCTTCCAGTCTGTGTGTGAGTGGGTATGTGGGTGTGTGGGCTCCCTACCTAACGCAGTCGAGTGGTCTGTGTAGTGCGCAACCTGCAGACAGGCGACGTGATCGATCTCCTTCGAGATGGCGGCGGCGCTGGGCCAAGCAAGACTGTCATTGACGCGGACTACGTCGAGCTCTGATCGTAGCGACGTGAGTAGGAGACAGAAGCCAGCACGATCACCACCAACCACGAGCAGCGCTCCAAGCGCATTCATGTACTTGTCGTGACGCAGGCGACTGCATGCACTGCGTGAGAGAAGGCTGCGTCGCCACGTTAGCTCCGGACCTCCCGCTTCGCGATCGGGAACGACCCGAGGTGCTTCACAGTGCAGACGTCGGCTTGGAGCTGAGCGAGTGCGTGCTTGACGTTCGCGTCGTCCACGTGGCCGTCGACTTCGACAAAGAAGTCGTAGCCGCCGCTGTCGGGTCGGTAGATGCTCTCGATGCAGCTCATGTTGATGTGGTGGCTTTTCCAGACCGCAAGCGCGCTCAACAGCGACCCGACCTCGTGCGTGATGGCCATCGAGAGCACCGACTTGTCGCGGCCCGTGGACGATGGGTACCCGTGCGAGACGACGACAAAGCGGATGAACGAAGTGTCGCTTGCGCTGCCGTTCGTCGACGGCTTCCACGTCGTTGTCGCGAGCGCGTTGCTGCCGTCCAGCTGCTCGAGGCCGCTCGCAGTCGCTGCCCCTGCAGTCGTGACCGCGACACTCGCGTTGTCGAGAGCTGCTCTCTGTGCAGACTCGGTCACGTTCGCAGCTGTGACCACCTGTGCGCTCGGCCAGCACTGCTCAATGTGCGCCGCCAGCCGGGCATCGACGTCGCCTGGCACAAACACGGTAGCGACGTCGCCAGTCTTGGCCGGACGCTTGTCCTTGGCTGCGAGCACGTACGCTTTCGTCAGTACGATCTCAGCCGAGACCTTGAGCGCGTTCGTGAGCAGCAGTGCCTGCGTCTCTTTGAGCATGCCGAGCTTCGAGTCTTCGAGCGGCACGACCCCAAATGCGGTGCGGTTTGCGCTCACGTCGTCAAAGACTTTGCTGATCGAGTCCGCGCACACGAGATGGTTTGGTGCCAGCGTCTCGTCGCCAAAGTGCGCGTGGGCTGCGAGCCAGCAGAACGAGCCCTCGACGCCAGCGACCGAGACGCTCGGGTGCGCGAGCCGCTGCAGCAAGTACGCGACTTGCACTTCCTTTGTTAGCGGCATGACAAAGTCACGGTAAATGTCCGAGATGAGCTGCGGGTCGACCTTCCACCCTTCGGACGCGTGGGTCTCGGAGCCCTCGAGGTCTTGGCCGTATGTTGAGGCCTTGAGCTTGACGCGCTCGAGCACTTTCTGCTCCAGACAAGCAGGTTAACGTGAGTGTGATGACAGAGCCATGGCAGAAGCCTCTCCTCCTTCTCTTGCGCACCTCTTCCACCGACAGGTTCGTGAGCGCGTCCATGATGCCTTGTGCGTCGTTTGCAAGGACGAGGTCCGTGTAACGCGCAGTCTCAGCTTGGAACTTGGCTTCAGCGATGAATTTCCCAAAGTGCACGCGCTTACTTAGCGCCTGGAGCACCGCAATGTCGGCGGTCGCCGTGGACCCGAACTGCGGGCGCGCATCGTACGAGAAGAGCAGTGAGATGTATACTGAAACACGTGAAGTATACACATTTGTGTATACTTCGAAAGTCCCACACACACACGCACGCACCGACGTGTGGTCGCTCGTAGCGTCCGTCATGCCTAAGAGGATCTTCTCCAAATACACGCTCATGATCTGGTCGTTGATGTTGATCCGGTTCGGCTTGAGCACTTGGGGGTACTGGAGGCTCGGCAAGATCGGCTCGGGCAAAAGGTGCGGGAAGAACGCGTTCTCGTCCGGCGACGTGTACCGCCGCGTGAGCGCGTGGAGCTTTTCAGTTTCGCTAAACATAAAGTCCTACGTTACATACAGAGAAAACCACAGTTGTGAGTGCGTCGCACTGCTTTTCTCGCCTCGCCGTCGTCACCCATTGAATCGAATCGCTCGGACTGCATGTACCAGGAAGCTCCCATCGAACGAGTCGTACTTGCCCTTAAGTCCTCCAAACGCCACGCTGCCGCTACAAGACACGCACGGACGTCATGATTGGCCAATGTGTCCCTCCTCTTCCTCACTACCCTCACGTTCTTGTCACCCACGCACATAGTCCGTCAGTCATGATCCCATGTGTGACGCACCTCTGGCTGCGCTTGACGTAAACCTCGGCGTTGCGCGGGAACTGCGCGCGTTCAATGAGCGCAAAGATGATGGTCTCCTCCTGACGGATGAGCACGTTGCGGAAGTCCGCGAGCTTCACGGGCTTAAGCGGGTCAGCGAATACGAGGTCGTGCGAGCTCTGCATGGCTTCCTTTGTTCAGTAGGGCAAGTGAGCTTTTGGCACAAGTGTGACAAATTGCGAGTGGAGCTCGTGCCTTTTTGCGCAAACGGACAACCTTTGAAAAAGCATACATGTAGTGTGTATGCTATGTGTGAGGGAAATGAGCCCACGAAAGCTGCATTGGATGCGATTGCGACTGGAGCCAACTGCCACTTCTCCCTGCCGCTGGCGCTGTCTGCGGGCCGTCTAGTACCGGCGCTTGACTCTGTATACAACACGTAGTACAAGCAGAACAACGTCAGTGTTACAGTGTTACAAATCATGACCGGAAGAGAACCAATAGAAGCATCGCACCGAAACTTCTTAGCCGGGAACCCCGTCGGGTCGAGACGGACGAGCTCCGTCGTCTCTTCCATCGTGTCTGGGATCGACAGCCCACGCTCGACGCGCTTCACGAGCCACAGACGCAGCGCACTCAGCTGCTCGTACTGGCGGAGCATGGTGTTGATCTCCTCCGGAGTCTACAAACGAGCGAGAATCGTTAGGAGTTGGTTCGGCACCCGTCTCTCTATCGCACTTAAGCGAAGTACCACGAGCATTTCTTGACAGTCCACTCGTGCACAACCACAGAAACGTACGTGGCCGCTCTTCTCTGCGATCTGGCGCTTCGTCTTGCCGTTGATCAGACGGGGATCCGCACGGAACTCTGGCTGCAAGAGCGCACGCATTCGTGTGAAAGCCCATTCAGTATCGAACCAACGCTGCCACTGAAAGCCCCGCCCACTCACCTCCATGGAATCAATGATCGTCATGAACATCTTGAGCTGCTGCACCGCTGTCTGCAGGAACGTAACGCAACCACACGACGTCAGTGTCACTCAACTGCGACTGGCCACAACACCCCCGCCATACTCTTTCAAAGCACAACTGTAGGCGCACGCACCATCGACGACACGCCAGGAAGCATCGACTTCCAGCCGCTCAGGCCGCTCGCATCCGCATTTTTCTGCATATCAAGCAAAGTGCTGCGTGAGAACCCTCGTGTGCATTGCGACTGGTGCGTTAAGTACGCACGCACCTTGAGCTGCGAGTGAAATGCATCGAGGTCGAAGCTCGTGCTGTACGCCAAGTCCTGCATCTGCTGCCTGTACGCCTCCTCTGCAGTCCCCAGTGAGTCGTCAGAGCATCACTCACTCACTCTGTATACAATAGCAGTCTTTATCCATTCGAACTTGGTCCTGAGCCCCTCGCGTACGCACGCACCTTGCTTCACCTGGTTGCGCTCCTCAATCTTGCTCGTCACCGTGTCGCGCAGGTTCGAGAAGACGCTAAAGCTGCGCGCGTGCGCTGTCGGCTGCACCTGCATGCACGATGCAGCGAGCGAAAGGTTCGCGGCCGTCGAGCGGCTCAGCTGCTGCGCGACGCGGCGCGCCAACACGCTCGCTATACCCGCCATCGCCATTGCTCCTTGTGTTCAAGAGGTCCGGTCTTCTTGGCAGTGGATCGTCGAGTGCCAATGAGAATGTTAGCGGAAATTGATAGTGACAAAAGAGAGGAATTGGCAGCAACAAGCACAAGCGACCGCACTTTAGCGGAGAATGCTGCGAAAATCCTGCGCACGCAAAACAAACAAGTATTCACGGCATTACTTCACTATCAACCTAATAAACGAACCAACTCGTCGACATGCACGCCGACGTCATATCCCTCCACCTCCCATCATTCCCTTCCCTTCGCCACGGTGCCCCCCGCCCCACAGACGCGCACGCACGCCCAACACCCGCCGCGTTCTCTCTCTTTTGCCATTCGTGCTCGTTAAGCAACACAAAGCTTTGCTTCTCACGAAGCCCCGCCCGTCCGCTCAGCGATTCTCTCTCTACTTCTCGTTCTTTTTGTCAGCAAGCCGGCAGCGCTTAGTTCTGGTGGGCCTCCAGCACCTGGATCGCCTCCTGGATCTTCGCCTCCAGCGCCTCCGGGCTCTCGAGCAGGTGGAGGAGCTCGCCATTGTCCATCTCGAGGAGCATACCGGTGATCTTACCGGCCAGCTCGGGCTGCTGGCGGTGGATGAGCGGGTACAGACGCTCACCAATCATGTTCTTCTGGAGCTCCGGCGACGCGGCCGCAAGCGCCGCCGACGTCAGCGGCTCCATCGGCGGCATGCCAGCCTGCACAGGCGCAGGCGGGAGCACGCCCATGCCTTCACGGGGCGGCTGGTTGCGCACGTTCGCCGTGTACTTGAAGTTGCGACGGTTCACCGCACCTGGACCAGCTGGACCCGCGGGGCCCGGGCCCTGGCGGCCACGGCGCTGCTGGCCACGCTGCTGCTGCATCGGCATGCCGTACGCCGGCATGTGGTAGCCACCGGGGCCAGGGGCCGGACCACCCGGCGCACGCGCACCGTACGGCATCGGCCCACGGGGCTGCATCCCACGCGGCATCATCTGCTGCGGGTACACAAAGCCCTGACGCGCTTGGGGCGGGAGCTGGCCTGGCTGCGTGTAGAACATCGGCGCAGCGCCGTACATCGGCGGCTGGCCCATCGGCATACCGCGGCCCATGACCATACCCGCACGCTGATGCGCGTGCTGCGCTTCGAGCTGCGCACGACGCACTTCCTTGCGCTGGGCGAGCGCCACGTACACAGGCTTGCCGGAAATGAGCTTGCCGTTCATCTCCGCGACCGCCTTGTTCGCTTCGTCCGGGGTCGCAAAGCAGACAAACCCAAACCCGCGCGAGTGGCCACTCGGGTCCCGCATGATCCGCGACGACGTAATCGTGCCCATGGTCGAAAACGCTTCACGGAGCTCGTCGTCCGAGAGCTGGTCGTCGAGGTTCTTCACGTACAAGTTGACACCTTGGTACTTGTTGATGCGCTCCATCTTGAGCTGCTCAAACTTGTTGCGCAGCTCGCGTTCGCGCTCCGAGCGCTTCTGCGCACGGCCAACGTACAGCTCGAGCTCGCTGCCGTCCACCGTCGGGAACGGCTTGGCGTTCAGGACCTCCACCGCCTTGTGGGCGCCGTCGCTGTCTTCAAAGTTCACAAACCCAAAGCCGCGGTTGATCTCCGCATCACCGTCGCGCATAATCACTGCGCTGAGGACGCTGCCACACGCCGCAAACTCCTTCAGCAGGTCCGCGTCGGTCCAGTGCGTCGGGATGTTCTTCACGTAGCAGTTCGTCCATTCGTCGAGGTCGGGGCGGTCCTGGCGCTTCTGGAAGTGGCCGACAAACACCTCGGTACCGGCAATGAGCATGCCGTTAATCTTCGCGATCGCTTCCGCAGCTGCTTCGTTCGTCTCGTAGTGGACGTAGCCGTAGCCTTTCGACGCGCCGGTCGTGTTGTCAATCGCAACTTTGCACGACAGGATGTTGCCAAAGAGCGAGAACGTGTCGTACAGCGCCTTGTTGTCGATCGACGTGTCGAGGTTCTTGACGAAAATGTTGCCCACGCCCGACTTGCGCAGCGACGGGTCGCGCTGCGACCACATGATGCGGCACGGGACGCCCTTGATGCTCGTAAAGTTCATCGTGTCGAGCGCGCGCTCCGCGTCGGCGACGTTGTGGAAGTTCACGTACGCGTAGCCGAGCGAGCGGCGCGTGACAGCGTCCCGGCAGACGCGGATCGACGCGACAGGGCCGACTGCGTTGAAGATCTCAAACAGCAGCGCTTCGGTGACGTCCGGGTGGATGTCGCCCACGTACAGCGACGCCGTGTGGAACGGCTGCGCGGCTGCGGCGCCAGTGGCGGCCGGGGCGCTCGCGGTCGCGGGGCTGCTGCTGGGGGAGGTCGACGAGTTGGCCATGCTGCCTGTAGAAGAGCAATGGTCACACACACGCACGCGCGTTAGCATCTTGTCGGGAAGGAAGGGAGGAAGGAACGGGGCAAGGCACACACACACACACCTGCTTGCTTTACTTTTTTTTTCTTTTTTTGAGAAGAGAGAAAAAAAGAGAGAATGGCTCGGCAAGCAGTGGGCGCGGCAAGCGCCACGAGCGAAGCGGGTGGCGCGGACTGTCGTACCTAGCGCGGTTGGCTGCGGTGGATCCGAGGACTGCGAAAGCTAACGGCCCTCTCCAACAATTGAGAGGAGGCGCTCGTGTCTGGTAATTCATACAATTTTCATGATGCTAGTTGGACATGAGTGTAATAGACAGGGGAAGCTTGAAGATTCACGGGTTTCCCGGCAGGTGCGATTCAGCAGGTTAATTCTCAGCAGTCACTTGGAATGAGTATGATGTGTTGAGCTTTTCCCGCTTTATGGGAAGTACGCACCCAAAACAAAAAGGTTGACGCGTTTCACCGCAAAGAACGTCAATGGCCTGTTCCTGGCGCGAATTTATGAGTTTAGACAGGTAAATTGCATTGCATTTGATAGGTCAATCCAAGAATGCATGTGTGCGATGGTTTGGGGAGAACAACCGCGAAGATTCCTGCGGCCGCGCCTTTCACAACGTGGCCGTGCCAAGTCCTCCAAAAGAGGGTGGCGATGACGTTGCGCTCAGCACCGTTCTTTCTCGAAGTCGCACGAAATGCGATGGAGCTGCACACCCGCAACTCGCCTCTTGTTTTGAAGCAAAACGCAAGAGCTGCAGGCTTTTCTTGGTTCGAAAGGATGATTGGAACATCTTTGGGCAACAAACAATCAGGATGGGACCTTTTCGCAAAGCGCTCCCAACCAGTCGATTTTTTGACACCACTGCAGCCAATCAGACGCCCGGATCGTTATCAGACACCGGTGATTCGCTGAAAACATAATCGCACCTACACGAATTTATTTGAATCCATTATGTTGGACTCATTCAAACACCAAGAGCACTCGAACAGGAGCACGAAACGACGCCGACTTCAATCTGGGTTGGATCCTTTTGGCGACCTCTTCGAGAGGTGATGCCCATGGCCGCATCGGACGGCATCATCAAGCGCGCGCTGGAGTTCTGCTCGTCAGATAAGTTCGAGCACGTCTTCGACACATTTGCCAGGTCAAATGCGCTCAAATTCTTGGTTGTGCGTAATAAGGAGAGGCTAACTATGTGTGTGGACACTTGTGGAAGCAGAGAGCATGGGGACACGTTCGCAGACGCTGCTGAGGCAAAAGCGGGTGGCGGCGCCGAACACAAACACGAGTGCGAATGTGCGGTATTGTATGTGTGAAGATGATGTGTGAAACCCGTGAGTAAGCTTTTGTGATCCGATACTCGTGCAGATACAAGGAGCTGCACGACCGCTACTTACAGCTCTTTGAGGAAGAGCTCACAGGTGCTGCGTTGCGCAAGAGCGAGTGCGTGCGTGAACGAGCGATGCAGACGCCACGCGTTGCTGACTTGTGTCGTCGTTCCTCCGTTCGAATCGGCCTCCAATCAACGCAACTGTAGACTTTGTCGAGTCGGAAGGGGTGACGATCGAGGAGTTCTTTCGCGAGTGCCGTGGTGTCGTTGAAGGGCACTTCACCGCGCTCTTCGAGGAGCACCAGTATGCGTGGTTCGTCGACCGCTTGCTCGCGAGCCTGGACTACAAGCACTTTTACACACTCATGGTAAACGAAGCCCGTAGTCAGCGCCATCGAAAGTAAGGACGAGTGATAACGACGACCAGACTCCCATTAAGAAGCACCGAGTGAACGGGCTCCGATGCCACGGAGCATGCATCTAAAGTCCAGGCAAACTCAGTTGCAGTCAATGCGTTGCAGTCAATGTACTTGAATCGGTTTCGGGGGCTTGCTTGCGCTATGTTAAGCGTGTCGGTTTCCAGTCTTGTGCTCTGCCTTGCCTTACTTTGCCATCGCCATTTGCTCCTGTCGCGCCGACGCGCACACTGTGAATCTCCAACACGAAGAGCGATGCCCAAGTCGGACGTGATCGAGCGCGCAGCGATCTACTGCTCGTCCACCAAGTTCGAGCGCATCTTTGACGACTTTGCCAGGTGCGAGTGAGCACGTGAGTGGGTTCTTCTTTCATCAGTTTGTGTACGTTGACATTGATCGTGTGACGACAGAGAACACGCCGAGACGTTTCTCGACGCTTTGGATGCGAAAGGAGGCGACGTCGAGCACAAACACGAGTGCGTTTCGTTCTCCAGCCTCTCGCTGCTGTGGCTACGAATGATTTCCCTCATTCATGTACGACGGAATGACTGGCTGATTGTGCTGCAGATACAAGGAGATCCACGACAAGTACCTCCAGCTCTTTGAAGGGGAGCTGTCGGATTTTGTCGAGTCCGAAGGCTCGACGATCAACGAGTTCTACCGCGAGTGCCGCGTGGTCGTGAATGCCAAGGTCACTGGCTACTTTGACGAGCACAAGTACGCGTGGTTCGTCGAGCACTTGCTCGCGAGCATGGAGTACGAGCTTTTCTTCAGCCTCATGATCAACGAGGCACGTCGACTGCGCCGCAAGTGACGTGTTAGACGTGTTGGCGGTGGTTATGACAGCTTGAGCTTGAGCTGGAAGGAAGAGAGAGAGTGGACATACAACACACGTACACAGTCCTAGTAAGACGCAAGCTCATGATCATCTCTCGTATACTATTTTAGTACTCCTGTCCTGAATTTGTTCGACTGGCGAAATCGAGTCACAATTTGTAATGGCGCTCCTGTACGTCTGGGGCTCCGGTGTGTCGTTCGTTCGCTTGCTCCTACGTGCAGACGCCAACACAATTGGCTGAGCCTTCGCTCTAACGACGCAATGCTGCTGCAGGCGGAGCGGGTCAGCTGGGACTCGGCGACACAGAGGACTATGCGCTCCCTCAGCGCTTCTCGAGCGACCACCGCCAGGTTCGACGTTTCTACGTGAACAGATCGCTCTACACAGTGCAGAGATCTGACACTGGTGTGTTCTCGAAGCTGGTGCTCTCGTCTGTGACCTACGGTGGATGTCATAGTGCAGGTGCGTAGCGAACACGAATGAATACGTGCGCTCGCTGCAGGCAGTTGACACATAGTGGTTGTTGACACAGGAATGGACGCCGACGGGGAGCTCTTCGTGTGGGGCGACAACGAGAAGCTCCAGCTGGGACTCGATGCTCAGAAGCAAGAGCACAACCAACAATGTCGCGAAGCCACAATCCCAGAGAGCGTCCTTCTCGAGCGTTCAGGTGCTGAGGTGTGTTGAGTATCACGTTTCGATGCGAGCTAAAGAAGGGAACGTCACTGCTGACTGACTGACTGCCTTGCTGTCTGACCATTCTGCTGAAGCGAACGACGCTGGTGGCGTGTGGCTGGTCGCACACTGTTGCAGTCGTTCGAGAGCAAAGGCGAACAGACAGCCGTGGTGAAGTGCACGAGCTCGCCAATGGCGACGTCGGCGATCGCGTCTTCTCATGGGGTGCGCACAGTCAGCACCAGTTGGGTCGCTCCACAGACTCACCAGGCTCTCCGACTGCCATCCCACAATTCCGCGCTGACCCCTTGCTCGTGAAGTGCGTCGCGTGTGGCTGGAAGCACTCGCTTCTGAGCACCGCGTGTGGCAAAGTGTACGCGTGGGGGACTGGCCGGAGTGGAGAGCTTGGACTCGGCGACGCAGTGCTAGTAGCTCCACGACCGACGCTCGTGACGTCGTTTGAACACCGTGACGACGCGTCGCTAAAGATCCAGCGAGTGTTGTGTGGGTGGCAGCACTCGGTCTTCCATGCGACTAGCGGTGAAGTATTCACGTGCGGAAGCAATCGCCACGGTCAGCTCGGGACTCCGCTGGCGCTGGCGAAAGTGAACAGCGTCCCGCGTGCCGTGATGATCGGTGGCAGCGAGGGCGCCGATCTGCTGGCGTCCTACGTGGCTGTGGGCTGGCACTTTGCACTCTGTGTCGCTGCGAGCAGTACCTCGGATCTCGTGGTGTGGGGCAAAGGCAGCCACGGACAACTCGGTGCGCTGATGTGTGTCGGAACGCCGACATCCTTAGCTCAACGGTACTATACAGTAGGGCTGCTGCTGACGTCGACTTTACGTGTGCGTGTACAGGACTCGGTCACCTGGCGTCCGTCGCTATTGCGACACCAGTTCCCTTTCGACCAGCGGCTGGCGTCCGCGCCGTCGCATGCGGGAGCGAGCACTCTCTGGTGGTCACGAACGACGGCGAGCTGTTCAGTTGCGGCTGGGGCGAGCACGGCAACCTCGGTGCGTCCGTCCGTCGCTCAGTCGGTCGCAACTTCCAGGACAGTCCTCACTCCTCACAGTCTCTGACTGGGAGCTGTTCGTGTGCTGTGCTCCTGCTGTAGGCCACGGCGACCAGGAGAACCGCAGCACATTCGAGCGCGTGACGTACTTCAGCGCCAACCGCCTCGACGTGCGCGCAGTCGCTGCAGGCGGCGCCGTCTCAGCTGCGATCGTTCGCCCCCGACTGACGTGAGCTCATGAGACCACCTGGGCGTTCGTCTATCAATACGTATCGAAGTCGTTCCGCTTCCAACGAGTAGCAGCCCATCTATCACCGTCTCTCTCTCTCTCACTCGCTTGGTTGGACTCACAGGCGCTTCATCGTGCGCTTGAGCTGCGCCTTCTGCTGGTCGAGCAGACGGATCTCGACCTCCACGTCGTCCACGTCGCGGAAGCTCGTGCCGCTCTGGAGCTCCTGCTGGAGCTGCTGCTGCTTGACGCGCAGCTGCGCCAGCTGCGTCTCCAGGTCCGCCTTCGACGTTGGACGCGCTACTGGCGCCGGCGTCGCCGACGGGTGGAGGAACGGCGTGGCGCTCGCTGTCACCGTCGACGCAAACACCGAGGGACGTGGAGCAGTTGTAGGCGCTATGCTTGGCTGCGCTGCCGACGTGTTTGCTGGCGACGCGGGCTTTTCCACACTGGGGCCACTCGTCGTCGCCTTTGGCGGCTGCGTGTCCGCCGCCATCACCACGAACTCGTTCGTCTCGACAACACCGAGCTTCTCGTCCACTTTCTTCTGCACCTTGTCGACGAGGTACATCTCTGCCCAACACAGTACATGTCAGCATCTCGTGCAGCATCCACTACTACTGCTATCGCCACTGATTCACAGCCAACACACACACACACACACACGCACACATACCGTCCTTGCCCGCGACGTATGTGTAGACACCGTTGGCGAGCACGAACCCAAAGACGATCCAGTAGATGCGCATGGGTAGCGAGACGCTCTGGTTGCGCCGGTCGCCCCAGTCGGAGCCCATGATGCGCGCGATGGTCGAATCGACCTCGACGACGCGACCGCCGTTTTTGCGCAGCCGCGTGATGCCGGGCGTTGTGGCCACCAGCGGCTCCACTCCGCGCGCGTCAGCGCTTGATGGCGGCGCGGTGGGTTTCGGACCAGTGGGCGGCGCACTGGAACTCCATGCACGACGCACTCGTGACGCCTTCGCCACTGATGCGCGACCAGCGACCACGAACGAAGCAGTCACGCGACGCAGCAGCATGTTGAGTTACCAAATTGAGACTGAACACGAACGTGATATACCGGAGGTAATCCACTATCAGCACGTCACTGACTACTACTAATCGCACGTCGGAGCGGTTCGTGATGGACTATGAAGCGGACAACCCAGCATGGACAGAGCAAGCAACAGATACAACGCCACGCAGACCCAACGAGCGCTTCGGCCCTGCGACTAACGTGTCATTGCGACGAGCGGGGCTTCGCCCCACGTGCCACTGACTGACGCGTTCCGCCTTTCGCTCCTTCCTTCCTCGTCTGCCTCTCTACTACGCACCCAGCCGCGCGTACTTAGTCGAGCCCCTTAAAGAGCGTCGTCTTGTCCTTCCGCACGTGGTCAATCTCGTCCACAATTGACTTCATGATTTCGTTCTTGTCGTCGAGCGAGAGGCGGCCGTTGTTCAGCAGCGAGAGCTTCATGATCTCAAGCGCGTCACGGTCCGGGTGCTCGGCAGGGATCGCCACGTCGATCTCCGGCAGCGTAACTGCGTGGATGCCTTTGTGGTCCATGCGCTTGAACGCCTCAGCAAGGATACGCTCGAGCTTGTCGCCAGTCGGCACGTCGCCCGACACGTTCACGAGGTCGGCGAAGAGGTCCGAGCCCGTTGTCGCCGGCCACGACTTGTCGGCCATCATCTCCTCTGGCTCGGTCCACGTAAAGCTCAGGTTCTCGCCCTCGTATAGGTCCGGGTTGAACTCGCGGTAGCCGCGGCTCCCGCTCGCCTCCTGGTAGAGCTTGTACGGGTCGTACAGCTCGCCGTCGTCGCTCTTCTTCTTCGACTCGTCCACGTCTTCCGGCTTGCGGCTGCTGCTGTCGCCGGCAGACGAGGCAGCTCGCGACTGCATGCGCATGAATGCGGCACCTAGCGGCGCCGCCGACCGCTTGACGGCCACGCGCGCGACGATGGTCGAGAGCGCCATGTTCTTGCTTTTGGGTTTGCCAAGAGAGCTGCTTGGCTGGCAATGCAGCTGGAAAAATGGGCAGAGTTTCTATAGTGCGGAAATCAAGGGTTTTGTTTTGACTTTACAAACAAAATCCTTAATTTCCACACAATAGAAACTGTACAGGTTATAACAGAGAAACACGCCCACCCTAAAATTCCCTTAACTATGGAGGGCAATTTGACATAAGGGGCATGAGCGCGTTTTACAAAGCATCAAGTATGATAGGCAGCGTATCGGATACTACAGTTTTATTAAGGTGCAATGAGCAAGATATTGAACCCTGAAATCAAGTAAAATCTTCAAAGGATTGGCATACAATAATCAAATAGGTCAAGAAAAAAGAGAATTCGGAAGATGTGGGCTTGAAAGACAAAGGTCCTGTGGCGTCAACGTGTGAGGCCTCGACTCGTTGATTCAAATACAAGCAACTTGTTTTGAAGCCATGAATTGTACTGGTAACTTTCAACGACTCAACCAGTTTTGAGAGCGTGAACCGGAACCGTCAGGATCGTTGCTCAAGTCAAGTCTAAGTGACTTTCAAAATTTTTAACATTTTCCGCACATTTTTTATCTGACAGGTATCATATTCCTGATTTGTATTTTATTCACCCAAAAATGCACGTGGGCGTGTTTTGTGGGCAGGCGTGTTTTTCCGTTACAACCTGTACAGTACAGTACTTGTTTTTGTTTTCATTTTGCTACAAACACAATGACCGTTTATGTAAATACAAGGCTCTTGCCTGGGTCTTCGCCCCGGGGAGCCGTCCAACCTGTGCCTGTGCCCCAGTCCTTCCATCCCATCATGCCTTCCTGTTCACCTTCTGTCCTCCAGTTCATCCGTCTTGCACTCAATAGTTACTCATAATACCGTCTCCTTTTTCCGCCTCCGATTTTTCATTCCCCTGTTCTCCATCCTCCTGAACCCGAAGCCCCTTCCTACCGCTTGCTCACTTGTTTCAAGTCCCCCCTCTCTCTCTCTGCCTATACCTCTCGCTCTTTCCCCTCTCCACCTCTCTCTCCAACCCCTCTCTATCTCCCCCTTCTTTCTTTTCTCCTTCTCCCTCTCCCCCTCTCTCCCTCCGTTCCTCTCTCTTCCTATCGCTCGTACTCTCCCCGTCTATCTTGCCCCCTCTTTTTCTGTGTCTCTCTCTCCGTTTTCACTCTGTCCCTTCATCACTCTCATTCTCTCTCTTCCTCTGACACTCTTACTTCACTCCCCGCCTTCTTTTCTCAGTGTTTCATTCACCCTTCAACTCACAGTCTGACTACGCCCAACTTTACAGCCCTATTTTTTCTCTATCCTAACTCCCACCATTCTCTCGCTGGAATACTGTACCCGCTCTCGTTCGCATCCGCTCTTGCTCGCGCGCTCATTTACTTCCTCCCCTCCCAAACACTTCACAGTAATAGCGTCATTCTAAAGT
The DNA here is from genome assembly GCA_023333755.1 of Globisporangium uncinulatum. Classification (NCBI taxonomy): domain Eukaryota; phylum Oomycota; class Peronosporomycetes; order Pythiales; family Pythiaceae; genus Globisporangium; species Globisporangium uncinulatum. The sequence goes on from JAASFJ010000340.1 coordinate 22,436, forward strand.
TGAAGCTTGATAGTTAAAGTTTATTTTCCCATGTTTTCAACAACAAATGATCACACTGTCTTTAACATGGATCATACCACGGTTGGTTCAATTGTAGTAGAGATTTCCCTTGAAACGGGAGAAATCGATGCGAAATCAACGCAAATGTTCGTTTTTGTATGCTGATGTTTACGGCTCGGTGCGTATTTATGCTGACCTATCGAACCAACTATGTAAAATTGCAAGACATGAGCGTATATTTTAGGAGAGTTATTCAAAATTGCAAAAAATTGCGTTACCGTCCCGTGCGGGGACACCAGACACAACCAAAAATTAATTATGAATTGATGATTAAAATTCAAAGTTTAGCAAGCAGCTGTAATTGCGGAAACCAAATTGCTCTGACGCGATGCCCCACTACTACGACCTTTAAGCTACAACGAACGAGTGCCCTAGCACCCAACGGCTGCTACTCAGCACTGATCCCAGCTAGCGCCAAGACATCGGTGATCGAGATAGCAGCAACGACGAAGAGCCAGAACGGCCGCGCTCACCGTCGGCAGAGAGCAACCAAAGACCTATCCTAACTATTATTCGGGCTATAAAACGAAGCAAACCGTATACCGGTATCCACGCTTCGTTCGTGGAGCTCAAGCGCGTGCAACTCGCGAAAGAGACCATATACGCACGACGTAACTGCAGTTGTGCGACTGGCAAGTACGAGTCCAAAAGTAGGTAGCGTCAGCACGAGCGAGCATTTTGAAGACACACCAATTGGAAACCGCAGCGAGAGCAAGCTAACCCCAACAGCAAGTAGAAGCGCGTCAGTGAAAACGCAAATGGTGGTGTTGGGTGAGCGACTTAACTCCCCGTCTACCAAAGTTGTACCAATGAAGATGTGAAAAAATAACATGTTATGTAACACATGTGGTAACAGCAATGTATCGGAAAACCGTTTTCAATACAAACTTTAAGATAAACGCGATTTTGCACAAGAATGGGCATTTCATTTTTCTGTTCAAATGCACAGGGTTAGGTAGGATGCTCACAAGGAACGGCCAACACGAGTGTTTGAAAAAGGACAGTCGTCAGAGGTGGTTGAGAGATTCCATGGGTGTGCGAGTTCACGCACATCCACCTATTTGGCCGCTCGAGGTCGAGTCACCTCAGTTTGAAAAAAGCGCGCGCAACGAGCAAGTCAAGCAAGAAGAAGAACAAGCGGAATGTCGGTAGGGAGACGCGGCGCATGCGACACGAGTGCAGGGCCAAGGAGTACTTCAGCTCACTGCATGTGCTAGATTTAGACGAACGCATTCGTCGGGTCAACAACTATCGAGCTGCGCTTGAAGGACAGGCCGTTATTGACGACGACAACAACTGTAATGAGTCGAGTGCGAGTGGCGACGAGCAAACCGTGATAGCGTTAGATTTTGGGAGCGACTCATCGGACGACACAATAGAAGTGCAGCCGGTCCGCCGGCCGATGGGCAAGGACGCGGCGTACCTGCACGCACTCAATACGGCGGGCGACAAGAAGAGCGGCGGAGAAAGCGGCAGCGGCGAAGAGGAAGAAGGTAAGCGCGCCGAAGAAGGTGACGGCAGGAAAAAAGAAGGCGATGGCGGCACCGCCAGCGGGCAAGAAGACGGCGGCGACATACACCACTGGCGCCACTGCGGTGACGACGGATGCGGTGGTGACGGCTCCTGTCACGAAGAAGTTGGCAGATAAGCAGAAGGTGAGTGCCGCAAAGAGTGCAAGCGAGGCGGCGGTGGCAACTGCGAATGCTCGAGCTCGATTGCGGGCTCGTTTGCAGGCGGACGCAGACGCCGATGAGGAGGAGGGCAACAGGCGACTCTCGGAACTTTGCACTCGACTTGCGGACCAAGCGGTGGCGGCGGCAGCTGCACGAGCAGCGAAGTCGAAGGCTCGTGCTGCTGCTCAAGAGGAGGACGAGCGAGATGACTTTCACGATGAGACGCCTGTCGTCACGCTGAGGAAGCAGTGGCGAGCGACGCAAGCTCCGCTAAGCACGCCCGACATCGACGATCAAGACGAAGATGTTGGGTTGGGGTGGTGCCACGCAACTTGTTGAGTATGAGGTGCTTGACTCTGAGGGTGACGACTACGACTCAGATCCCTTGGCCGAGAGCTTGGAGGTAGTGCTCGAGAAGAGCGTGGACAACGAAGACGATGCAGATCCTGAGCCAGAGCTGGATGAACTTGTTGAACAAGCAGACGACGAGACGAGCGACGACGTGGGTGAGTGGCGCGAACTTCGTTGCGACGAACTGTTGGCGTTCGCGCAGGACGCGAAGCGAGTCAAGCGAATGGCTGTCGACGGCTGGCAGATGGGTGAGTGCGATTGGTACACATGTTAGACTTGTCCAACATGTGGCAAAAATGTGGCCTCACATGTTGTACCTGATGTGTTACGACATCCATGCTGACCACTCACATGGGTCCTTGTGTGCTGTCAGGTCCTGCTCGGTTCCCCGACACCGAGGACTACCCTGGAATGTACGAGGGTCCGTCAGGACCGACGAACGTGGTGGTGACTCACGCCGAGTCGCCAATATCGCTGTTCCAGTTCTTCATGCCGCGCAGCCTTTGGAAGAAGGTCGCGGGCGATACCAATCACTACCGGTCGCAACAGTTGCCGAAGCGAGTCGACGAAGTGTTCGTGAACCAGCGTGAGAGCGCCGCGAGGACGAAGGACATGATCATGGACAACGAGGCAAAGCAGAAAGACGTGCAACCGCACGAGCTCGCTGTGTGAATTGGGCTCCTGATCGCGAGAATGCTCAACCCGCAGACCAGACAGTTCACCGACCACTGGGCGACGACGGCGACTCGTGCAGTGGCGGCGGGCACACTCAGACGATACATGGCTCGGAATCGGTTCCAGCATGTGATGGGCAACTTACACTTCACAAACAAGGTGACCCCAAGGCTGCCAACAACTGCGCGTGGAAGGTAAGGAGCGTGTTGCAGATGTGATATAGCGTCCCAGACCAACGGGCACACGTACCTGGGAAAGCACGTCACGGGCCGGGTCCGACGGTTGCGGACGTCTCGAGCCAAGTACCAGGCGACGACCGCGCGTTGATGTGAAGATCGACTGAGGCGAGCGGCGACCGGAAGACCCGTGAGCCGGCGACTACCTGGAAGCACCAAGGAGCCCCGGGGAGTCAACCAGCCGGACCCAGAAGATCTCGGCCGGAGGGTGACTGAGGCCTCGAGTTGTTGGACATGATCGCCTCCACCCGAGTTCGAGTGTCGAATCGTCCAAGACCTTCCCCCTGAGGAGCCTGCCGAAGCCAGAAGAATCCAGTTGTCGTCCCATCGCGGAGCTGGCTCATCGACCGGGCCGGATTTAGCCGAAGAGTTACGGTACCACGCAGCCGGGATTAAGAGGATATGCATATTTAGGAGAGTAGTTACGGCAGCCTCTTCAAAGGACCGGAC
>JAASFJ010000341.1:0-25862 GCA_023333755.1 Globisporangium uncinulatum
GCAGAGAGCTCGCTCTCATTGATAGCGAAGACAACGTGACGATGGAGATCGCAACAACTGCGCACCGCGAGGTCAGCGACCGCGATAACTCCAGTGTCCAGACCATATTCGACCAGTTCCGACGCGAGGCGGACGCGCTGTTGCAAGCGCAGATCCACCTCCACGACCGCCAGTCCATCAACCAAGAGCACGTCATGGCTCTTTGTCAAGCGTACACGCAGTCTCAAGTGCCGGCACAGCTCAACACCGAGACCCAGCTGCAGCTCGCACTACAGGAGAGGCGCAACCACGCGGCAGACGCAGCTGGCGCCATTGTGACCGAGAGCGCAGACTGCCTCAAGAGCGAGATCGAGCAAGGGCTTGATCGAATCATCCAAGAGCGCGTCAAAATGACAATCGCTACAGCACAGGAAGCGGTTGGTGACCGGATGCTGGTAGTCGCCCAGGAGCTGGAGCAGCGCCTCGATGGGGCCATGGCGGCTGTGCTCGGGGCCGCGAAGGGCGATGCGCTGAAGGTCATGAACGCCCCCGCTGAGCTTCTGCTCGTTGAGACGGAGAACAGGCTTGCGAACGCAGGCTCTCATGAGATCGTCAGTGCAGCGGGCCGGAACGCAAGGACGACGCAGATGGTAGCGCAGCTCGAGAGCCGTCTGAAAGAGCTCGTCGCCACCCACATCACCACCTCCGTCGCCGCAGCATCCGACGCGCTGGCAGCCAGAACAGCAGCAAACGTTGAGATCCGGCGCGAGCTCTCGGACGCACCGGCCGGAGGATTGTCGCGCGAGGATGTGACGCGCCACATCGTGGAGGTAACAGCGACGACAGAGGCAAGGCTCCACGATCACTTTCGAGGGCTACTCGCGCACCAGGTGAGCACACGTGACAGTGCGACCGCCGCGGTGGTCAACAATCAGCTCTCACAGCTTGCTGACGTTGTTCAGGATATCCAAAGCAGCCTCGAGAAGAGTATCCGAGAGTCTCGGGAGCGCACGGAGGAGAGAAGAACCGGCCTCGTGAAAGTTCGTGTGGACGAGTTGGCTCAAGCAATCAAGAAGCGGCTTCAAGAGTTCATTGAGACTCGGTTCCGCGAGCTCCAGGTTGGTAGATCACCAACTAGTCAGCAACAGCCGGGTGCTGCCACCGCGATCCCCAGCCGTGGCATCCAAGCCATGCCACACTTCACAGAGCAAGCGAGAGAGCCGGATAGCGCGTCGGAGTCTGTGGATGGCGACAGCGACACCACCACCCCGACGTCGACACCTGAGGCAAGCGCGTCGGCGGCAGTCGAAGCTACATGCGCACAAGCGGCGGTCGGCGGGGACAAATCGAGCATGAAAACGGCGGTCGAGTCGTCGAAGAAGGCCGTTTTGAACTAGCTGCACCAGTTCCACAAGAAGAACGCGGACGAACTCGTCAAGAAGGACCTCGCCGAGTTGCAGAAGCAGCACCGCGAGAGGAAGATCCTTGAAAGCCAGGCGGCAGTGAGCGCTCTCTCACCAGACATTTAACGCCGCCTGGAGCAAATTGAGCGGAACCTCCTTCGCGAAGCCGATGACTAGAAGGAGACGAGACGAGGTGGGAATACGGAAAACGGTGCGTGCATTGCTTCGAAGTATTTGCATGAAGGTGCTGCCCTAGTTCGACTCATTCATCTCTTCAGTGTCGATGCTCGCGCTCGCAGAGAACGCCTCAATAATTGGCAGGTCCAAGTCTGCCTCACGTCGTCATGCTCCTCAAGCACGGCGTGCCGCGAGACCGATGCTGCTACTTCCTTTGTGTCGAGTGTGTCGACTTGTGTGAGATTCACGAACTCACGGTTTGCGCTCAGAAAGGAGCACACATTGATGGCGCGGGCGCTGAGGCTGCTAAGCTCCGATGTGACTATGCGACCGCACATCCTGAAGTCTCGCTCAAACTGCGCGGATGACGTGGGGATCCCAAAGTACACCTTAGCCACTTGAGGGAGAATCTTGTAGTTGCTGCTGTCGGCTTGTTGTTGCCAGAACTTCAGCACGTTCGCCGTCGCCACCAGCGATTGTGAGAGCCACCGCTGTCTCTCTTCTTCGACACGACATTCGCTGACGCCGACTGGTTTCGGTGCGTCTACAGCGCCGCCAACGATCGCCATGATGTCGTCCGCAAAGCAGCTGTCCTCGTCAGCTGTCTGTGCGTCGTCGGCATTTGGATTCGCTGTGCCCTGTGCAATTTTCGTCATCATGGCGCGGAAGCGATCGAGGTCTGTGATGATGTGGCACCCAAAACTCAGGGGCTGTTAGAAGGAGAGCCACGGGTTGGCTCAGCCTGCGGGCTGGGTTGGTCAGTACCTTCACAAAGTGATCCGTTAGGTTCTTCGAAGCAGAGGGTTACTTAGACGTCTGGGCTGACTGTTCACTTCCTCACCGATCAGACACCCGGGACACCCCTCGCTAGGCGAACTTGCACATGCACACGCACTCAGATATACACGCAGCCATCGTCTGGGGGCTAAACTCACTTCGTCGATGCTGGGGCGCCCCCGCCTCCAGCAGACACTTGGTCGACGGCTGGACTGTTAAGCTCGGCCGGACTCACTGATCGACGCCTGGCAACTCGTCTCCAGGCGGATCTCAGTCGGCAGTACGAAAGTCACCGTTGTCCACTTCAATACGCCTGTGAAACACTCACGCTCTCTGCTAACTGTCCTTGGCTGCTCCGCCGGCCTAGCTGCGCACTCCTTCCTTTATATGAAACTCCACTCGGTAACCCCCTTTTGGCGGTCATACATGTGCGTATGGGCAAACGATATGAAGTACCGACTTGGCTTTGCCAAGATCCCGATAGATTAAGGGTTTGAGCCCCGTTACGAGCTCACTCACACTCGTACACTCATACAGATCTCAAGTAGGAACACGGTTGGGCAAGCTACGCACACACTGATACGCAGGCTTACCTTGGATCCTGGGCTTCTTGCTTGGGGAGCTGGCTGGAGGGACTTGTGCTGATGAGGGGGCAAATCCGTGACTGAATTATCAGGCAGGCTGTAAGGCCTACCCTTAAAAAGACATCCTCCAGTCTAATAGAGGGAGTCCTACAAAACCTAATAATATCCTAATCTGGTCCTACGTGGTGCACACTAACCTACAAAATACAATACATGCCTCCCTCCCCTTTTGAAGCCTCTCTTCTATAGTTCCCCTTCATAATCGATCGTAGCAAATACAGTAGATCGAAAGCGTTCACAGCACCAGTCAAAGGAGAGCACGCGCGATGAAGCCGCCGCAACGGCGGACGCAAGTTCGTCTGGATCTTAATCAGCAACGCGTGGTCGTCCACCACCACCAAGACAACCCTTCGCTGCTGCACGCCCAGCTTGCGGTTTGGGCGAAGGACCATTTTGAGTTGATAAAACCTTTTGCGGTCTTCACGATCAGCGAGCTACTCAGTCGGTTTCGGGTGTAGCCAGCGCTACTCACGGACGACAGCAGCGACCTCCTTGTCCCCAGGCATCGCCCGTCCTCGACTCGGAGCTACCAGACTGGGTGGAACGCTGCGCGCAGCGGCGTCTGTGCCTGTCTGAGCACTCGATCTGGCTGAAAGCGGAAAGTGTGCGCGACGTGATCGTGAAGATCGGCGTCGCAGCGGCTATAGATGAGTGGCTTTGCCAGCTAACGTTCCCTAAATGCTGGCTGCACAAGTTTCAGAGGGGACAGCAGTTACGTTCGCGACGCACTCAAGGGGAGGCTGGGTCTGCGAGGGCGGAGGTGGTAGATGGAGGGCGAGCTCGGCTGCCGGAGGAAACCAGCGCCTTTGCGCTGAGCGATGTGTTTAATCTCGACGTGACTGCTCTATACTACTGCCGACCCCCGCAACTACTATATCCCGCAACCCTGTCCCTGGGCTCAAAAGCAGTAAGAACCGGATGACTGTCGGCGTTGGTGCGAACGTGGACGGCTCTGAGAAGCTCCCGCTCCACTTCGTGGTGTCTGCCCATCGGCCGCGGTGCTTTGGAGGTCAAACCGCGGAGCAACTTGGTGTGGACTACACAACTCACCAAATGGTTTAATGACTCGAACGCTGTTCCAGACATGGGTAGGGGAGCTCAACGAGCGAATGAGCCGCAAGTGGAGGCGTATCCTACTGATACTCGACAATGCATCTGTGCACAGTGTAAGTGAGCCACTCAGCAACGTCGAAGTCACGATGTTTCCGCCAAACACCACTGCTGTTCTGCAACCTATGGTTTCACGCTGCTACTCGCTCAGCAGCCGCTTGCTGCCGCCTTGGGCCTGTCGCGCTGCGGGTTGCATGAACGTGGTGGCGCTGTTGCTCGCCAAGCGCGAGTTGTCGTCGCTGATTCGTTCACTCTTCAGCCTCTTGCTGCCGTCTCTGTGCCTCTCGACGTCGTCGCGACCGCGACCTTCACGCCGCTGCCTCAAGTGGTTTTGGGATGAACTTGTGAGTCCTCTAGAGAGGCTTGCAGAGTCCTCGAGCAAGGTCGTTGCGATCCTTTAAGGCCATGCTTTGCCCTATCAGCTGCCCAGAACGTGAAGATATTATGTTGCTTGTCAGGTGAGTGTGAAGATCGTCAAACTTGCGTAACATGACTTCCCTTTTTTCGACGATTTTGAAGTGAAGGCGGTATATCGATATATCGACGGCGATTATAACGGTATTTTTGGTACCGGGAAAATTGATGTCCTTTAGCGACCATAACGTGGCCTCTAACAATCACACGACACGAACGCTATTGGTTGAAAAGGCGACAATAATCTTGTATGGGGAAAGTGGACGCTGTTAGAGCCCAAGTGCTGGTCTCTAAAAATGCACAGGAGGAGACACAACAACACTTTTACCCACAAACAGCATGCACCCACTACCAAAGAGGAGATTGCGAGCGATTGCATGCCGCACTGTATCGTGACGCGTGCAGTTTCTGTCGTCCTCATGGCTCGTGAAGACGTCTACAGCTTTGCTAGCACGGAACCACGACGTTCATGAAACGTACAAACACCCGCATAGAGCAACGTAGTGACTTTTGCGAGCGACCGGCAGCTGCGAAAGGGTTCTGCCTACTGGTATTGATATAACTAAATGAGGGTGTATAGGATGCCATCACCATTTGAACAGAGACAACTTATGCACATTCAAACCACAAACACCGTCTCCCTGATGCAGTTCACTCTTGCTTGCATCGCATGTGAACCATGTAACCCACGCGCGTTGCTGCGAGGACGCTCTCATGCGCTTTTTGCTATCACAGTCAAACTGTCATATTCCACCAGCAGTACCGTGTTTGCGAACAGGTCTGCCACGTTCACAGGAACATTGTTCTGATTGACTATCTTTTTGTATTTGGCAGATACCATTGGCTCTATTAGCAACCACAGGGTGGTCTCTTATTCAATCCCGGTACTGAAAGGGTTACTTGGGTACTAAACTGCCCTGTGTGAAATGGGTACTACACCTTTTCTCGTCCAAAGTGGCGAAATCGAGCATCCAATATGGTTTGTAAATAATAGACTTTAAAACCAGACACAGAGTCAGAGCCAAACGGGAATTAGAACAACGCAGCCAGTGTGGTAAATCCGAGAACGCTGTCTCACTGAGAGCAATTGCGCCAATTCACTCAGAGTGTGGGTTCAATATCGAGGAACCAACAGACTTCCGAAGTCGCACACAAAACAACAAAAACATACGCGAGGTGACCAAAGTAACGCCATTATGTTATGTGCAGCCAAGTTTGAGCAAACTCCTCATCATAAGAACGACGTCTCTGCATCGTCATCTCCGTCGTCAAAGTAGCTATCAGATTGACGGCCAATCGCAGCGTCATCTGCGGTCGCCAACACCATGCTCAGCCGCCTCTGTCTTTTGTCGTGATATTGGCGGCGTCACCTTGCGCGTTTCTTGGCTGTCCGAGCGACGATCGACAGCAGCCTCTTCTCGTACTAAGCGGCGTGCTCGCCATCGTCCTGTCTTAGTGAGTTGAAGCGCGCATGCGCATTTGTCAGTGCGACGCAGGTTTGGAAGACGACGTCGTACTGGTCGCGCTCCCGTCAGTCCTTGTCGCTCAACCGACCAAAGCGTTTTGAGGCGGCCAAAATCGTTCTCCACAATGACTCTGTCAGACGCGACGTTGTCGTTTGCGCGGGTTTGGTACATGGAGAGAACGCCACCAGGAGGACGTTTGGAAGGAGTAATCGCACAGATAGAGTTCTGCAGCCCTTGGTAGCCCTTGTCAGCGAGCAGATACCAGTGATACGGGTACTCGATTCCGATGGGACCGCCATCCGCCACTCGAACTTCGTCTGTGCGCTTGGCGAGCGTGACAAAGTGAAAGGACTTGTTCTCCTCGAAGATGGAGATGTCGGCGTCTGAGCCGCGGTAGTAGGTCGTATAGTCGATCGCAAAGCCAGCGGGAGACACCGAGACCTCAACCTTGTCCCCATAGAGTCCATGTTTCTTGCTGAAGAAGCTCTTTTGCTCTGTGTGGTGTCCTGCTGGTGTGTTTGCTTGCTAAACCGTGACAGCCGTTGCATAAAGCGCTGCAGGGTAGTTGGTGAAGCAATGGCCGGTTGTAGCTGGCTGCAGCATGGACCACTTGTCAGCGAGCGACTCGATGTACTTGCGCTTGAGGTATGGATGAACGGACACAAGCAGCCCCACGACGCGCTTTCGAACGTCGGTGGCTTGACCTTGAAGACGGCGGCGACGACATCCCATGTACCACAGGGTTTGAGGGCAGTAATGATCATGAAGGAGAGATCGCGGCTCGTGACGCTGCACTTGCGTCCCGATCCGACATTCCAGTGATTGTCGACGAAGTGCGAGACATCCTTCCACATGATGGCGAACTCCGCCGGCGAGAAGTTCGTCATCGTGCGGATTCCTTCTGCGCCTTGAGCGCGCAAGAACTCGCTGAAACAGGCAACGTGTCGTCGGCGTCTTCGTTGGCTTCTTCGGCATTGCAGACTGCCGAGTACCGCTGGCGCTGGCTCTGACGCTGATCGCCGATAGCACGAAGTGTTGCGACGGCCTGGCCATCGATCTCGTTGTGAGCTGAGCGGGAGTGGTGCGAACGGACGAGAACAATTCAGATGAAAACAAAGGCTTCCAGTCGTACTGCCGTTGCCAAGTTGCGAGCCATGGCTATGAGGGGTGGCTTGATTGGTGTTTTCGCGAATGTTTGAAGAATTCTTATCTGAGCAAGTGACCTCCGAATGTGCTCGTCTCTTTTCGTAGTGACTCAACGGTCATTGTGTTTGTGCATCGCTGGTTGCGTATTAAAAGATTACATCTAGTCAGGAGAGGCCGCCAGGCTGAGTGCGGCCGTGTCTTCATCAAACATCAACGAGTTCACTGGTGTTCCTCCCCCAACAAGCGGAGAGACACTCTCGAAACCGAGGGCGGCGGGGGGGGGCGCGGATGGCGCGCCGAGTTCACAAAAAAGGGCGTCAAGCCCGTTGACGCGCGGACAGCGTTGCTGATCGCAAATTCCACCATTGGCAAAAACGAACTCCACGAGTCGAACGACGTGGCGTAGCTTCGGAGCACGTCCTCGAGGACGCGGTTGACGCGTTCGGTTTGCCCGTCGGTCTCCCGGTGCGACGCGGTGGACATATCCAGCCGCGTCCGAAGCAGCCGGAAGAGACTCGTCCAGAAGTCTGCTGTGAAGCGCGGATCACGGTCGGAGACGATCGACGTTGGGAGACCATGGTGACGGAGCACCATGTCAATGAAGAGCGCTGCGGATTGCTCCGCCGTGATCGTGCCTGCGACCGGAGCGACATGCGTCATCTTGCTGAAGCGGTCGACAACCGCAAGGTTGTCAGTACGGCCGTGATCGTCGGGAGGGAGCCCGAAGATGAAGTCCATGCTGACAGATCGCCATGCTTCCGTGGCGATGGAAGAGGTCGCAGTGGAGCTTGCGACGACGGCGACGGTTTAACGCGCTGGCACATTTCGCAAGAGCTGACCCACTTGCGAACCCGCTTGTACATGTGGGGCCAGTAGAAGACCCGAGACAGCAAGAGATATGTCTTCTCACGACCAAAGTGACCAGCGCTTGCGCTGTCGTGGTGCTCGTGCATGATCCGAGCACGAAGATCGTCGTCGAGCGGGACGACGATGCGTGGGGGGTCGAGGGTGTCAATCTGGAACAAAAGTAGACCGTCGACAATCGCGTAGCGATGCGCTTGCGCGCGCTGACGGCGGCAATGCGTCTAGCGTCTTTTTCGTCGGCTCTCGGCAGTGGGCGATCAGTGACTTGCACGCTGGGTCGCGGTCGTACGCCGCGACGATGAGGTCGCGCAGTGGACTGACAGCGCTGGTTGCGACGGTGTTTGCAGCTTGGTCGACGCGCGCAGCACACTCGTCGTTGTCGTCTTCATCGAGTTCGCTCAGCGCGTGACGCGCTGGGTCTGGCCGAGGGTCGTAGTCAGGACGCCGCGACAGGGCATCGGCGACGATGTTGGTCTTGCCCAGCTCGTAGAAGACCACAAAATAGTACTCGGCGAAGAACGACAGCCAGCGCGCCATGCGCTGACTGAGATGCGGCGATTTGGTCGCTGTACGCAGCGAGGCGTGGTCGGTGTAGATCGCGAACGTCTTTTCACCGAGCAAATACACTTGGAATTTGACAAGCGCGTACCGCATTGCAAGCAGTTCTTTGTCGTGAACTGGGTAGTTCCGTTCCGCTGGCTTGAGCTGGCGCGACTGAAAGCTGATCACGTGCTCGCGCCCGTCGTCATCGTGCTGCATCACAGCGCAACCGATCGCGAAATCGCTGGCGTCGCAGACGACGTGGAACGGATTGGCATGGTTCGCCAAGGCGAGAACAGGTGCGGTGGAAAGGCTCTTCTTCACCGCGTCGAAGGCATGTTGATGCTCTTGGCGCCACGACCACGCGGCGTCCTTCTCCAACAGATGCGACAGCGGATGGATCGTCGCGGCGAAGTCCTTCGAGTAGTGGTGAAGGTAATTCGCGATCTCGAGCCACTGCCTGATCTGCTTCTGGTCGCACGGCACCGGCCACGCGACGATCGCCGCCACCTTCTCCGGATCAGCGCGGACGCCCGCGGCGCTGACGTAGTTGCCGAGTACTGGGATCTCGGGGGCGCGGAAGATACACTTCTTCAAGTTCGCGTACAGTTTGTACTCGCGCATCACCGCGAACACTTTCCGGATATGACCGAGATGCGCCGCGAGATTGGTTGCACCGGGTTCGGCGCGACTGTGGACGAAGGTGTCATCAAAGTAGCTCGGTGCGAAGTCACGGAACGGTCGGAGTACGTGCGAGACCATCCGATTGAACGTCGCGGGCGCGTTCTTCAATCTCTGTGGCATCACCAGGCACTCTCAGAGCATGCCGCTGGGGGTGCTCACTGCGGTGAAGGGGATGTCGCACGCGCGCATCAGGATCTGATAGAAGCCGTCAAGCGGGTCGAGGGACGAGTAGACCGTGCTCCCCGACGTGGTGTTGAGCACCATGTCCTTTCGCGGGATCGACGTCTGTGCGGGGATCGTCGCGTCGTTCAGATTGTTGAAGGCGTGGGCCACGCGCCATCCGCCGGTCGCCTTCTTTACGCAGAACGTCGGGCTCGAGTGCGGCGACATTGACTCGGGGACGTGGCCCGCCTTGCAGCGGCCCTCAAAGAACTTGTCGATCACTTCGACATGTTCGCGGGGTAGTGGCCACCGCCGCGTGACGCAGTACTCGGACCCAGGCACGAGATCGATCTCCTGCCGGACACCACGATCAGCAGGCAGCGTCGCCGGGACCTCGTCGGGGAAGATGTCAGCGTGCTCCCGCGCGAGCGGAAGCACCGGGTTACCAGTCGCCTCCAGTTGCTCCCATGACTGGGCTGCGAAGCGCTCTTCGCGTGCCGACATTGGTTCCGCGCTATCAGGACGCTCGCTGATCGCGAGCGCCATCTCGATTGCCGTCGGCTCCTGAACGAGGATGCACAACTGGCCGATCTCTCCGCGCTTCAGGTCGCGGAGCATTGCGCTCCACGACATCTCTGGCAACTGCGTGATGGCTGCGGCGTCACGAGGTGGACTCGCGACCTTCATCGAGTGCCGAGCGGGGCCGACCCCCGTCAAGTTGATGACGTTGATCGTGTCGAAGACAGGAGCTGGCGCAGACGGCCACGCCTGCGTCGACGGAGACGCGCTTGGCGAACGAGATGCTTTTCGCTTCGGCGTTGAAGTTGCCGCGGTGGCACGAATACTTGACGAACGAGCTTCAACGCTTTGCGCCGGTGGGAGCCGCTGCTCGACTACGGGTGCAGTTAACTCGCGAGGCGATACTCGCGGGGGCATGGATGACTCTTCTCGCGTGCTTCGCGCTGGTGTAGCGACACCACTGCACGTCGTCGTAGGCTGGACTGTCACCGACGAACGCGCGGCAAAAGTTTGCACCTCCTGCTTCTTCTTTGTGGGCGCGGGAACCAATGCTTGACTGTGCCGCGCCGCGAACCACTGTCCAGGCGAATCATCATCACTGCTCGGGAGCCCCTGCTCGACCTAACGCGCACACGACGCGTTGAAAGATCCGGCGCACGGAGGGTCATCGCTCTCTCCGTGCCGGATGTCAGTCGTGGAGTCTGGATCCACGACCGCGACGTGCGGGCACTTGCTCGCTCGACCTTGGAGGAAGGCGAGAACCGCATTAACGTCGATGTCGCGCGGCTTCACCGTGCGGTTCATCTAGTCAACATCGGGACGATGCCGTACAAGCCATGGCATCCCAAAGATTCAGTCAAACGAGCCGGACAAGTCGATCACCAAGAACTCGTCACTGCTCGCAAAACCGTCGAACGCGTACGCGAAGGAGACCGATCGCCGCGGGAGCGACCGCGGCGATCCGTCCGCGCCCTTCACAACCATCTCACCTGCCATCTCGCGGACGCGCACCAGCGAGGGAAGGAGGCGAATGCTGTCGGCGCGAACGAAGTTGTTCGTCGCGCCTGAGTCCAGCAGCGCGCGCAACGGTCGCGCTGCACCTTCGACGTGAAGGCTGAGCACGATCAGGCACTTGTCGCTAGTGGACGTGGTGGCGTGGAGCTACGCATGAAGTGCAGCGGGGCTAGGAGGACGAACTGCCACCGATGGAACGTTCCTCCCAACTACCCCAGTAGGGCGAACCGCGCCTACTGGTGATCCTCGTTTTTGTTTGGGCGACCGCAGCAAACTCGACGTCGAGTTCGACGGCAGCGAGATCTGGTGCTGGCGCGCGGCAGACAGCCGCGCGATGGCCGACCTTGCGGCATCGAAAACAAGTCAAGACGCGCTGCTATCCTTGACGCGGGCGACTGGAGTTTGAGGGCTGGGTCGAGCCGCGAGAGACTTGCGCGGCTCGCTCGATCGCGTCGACCTCCATTGGTTCAGGCGCCGACTGAGCACGCGCGGTCGGGACATGAAAGACGCGCGAGGCAATCACGCTGTAGTCTACACGTAGCGCGACGGCGAACGTCTCCTCGAGCGACGCGGGTGGCTTCCGCGTCAAGTAGAAACGCTGATGCCCGGCGTTCATGCCTGCAATAAAGAAGTTGATTTGAGTCACCACGTCGATCGGGTTCTTGACCAGGCACGAGGCGAGGTGTCGCGCGCGTTGGACATAGTCGATCATCGACAGACGATGTTGCCGAAGGGCGAGGAAAGCGGCGCGATATTGCTGCTCGCCCTGTGGCAGCTTGAATGCCAGCCGCAGGTCCTCTTTGAGGGACAGCATCGTCGGGAAGCAGCCTGAGCTAGCAACGAGTTTGCTCAGTGCCCACTCTTTGGCCTTGCCGGACAACTTGGAGAGCAGAAAGTGGGTGCGGCCGAGCTCGCTCGTCAGCTGGCGGGCTTCGACTGCGATGTCGACCTCGCACAGCCAGCGGTTGAGCGCGAAGCGCTTCGTGCCGTCGCCGCTGTAGCTGGAGACATCGAGTTTAACGATGTCGGTCTTCTTCATCGTCACGGGAGTTGAAACTCGCTGACACAAGTCAGCGAGCTCGTGAGACAAGAAGTCTTGGACGGCAGCGTGTTGCTGCTCCTCGTTCGACGATGTGAGGGTCGCAGCGACGACGGAAAGACCGGAGGCGGTAGCGAGGCGTCGGAGAGCCTCCCACTCAAACGCCGAGAGGTGCGGGAAGTCGTTCTTGATGAGCGAACCGCTAGCGTCTCCGATCGGGAAGCTCATAGTTGCCAGACGGACTACGAAGTGCTACCAGGTGTCATGGGGCGGAACTCTGTGGCGTTAGCTTACACGGGCGCGTGAGGAAGAAGGAGCACAGACGACCGAGTCTGTGCTAAAGCGGGTAGTTTTAACTCTGGTCTTTTATTGTGTTTTGGTTTTTAAACTAGTGATGAAATCAGGGGATTCCAAGGCTACTCGGAGCCACCCATTAGAGGGATCCTTCTAATTGGCTAAAAGGGCCATTCCTTCAGCCAATGGGAGGATTTCCGACTAAATATGGCAGGAAATCGTAGAGGTGTCCGAATAGGGACACACCTAGTTGAAACAAGGAACGTACCTACTTGGGTGTGTACGGTGACCCCGTTACAGCTGGAGTTGATAAGATTAGAATGAACGACTTGGCGATCTCGTGTGCGCGTGCCCGCACGCGCTTGACGTGTGTGTGTTCTCTTCACTTGCGGCACTTCGCTACGTTCTATGTGCGCGGCGGGAGGGTTCTCAGGGTAAATCCCCTCCTGAATCGGATGGTGTAATCGGATTGGTCAATATCCGTAACTTTTACTTTTCTGCACAGCTACATTTGCTATTTTTACACGACTGGTCAGATACCTCTTTAATTCTATTTCTTGAAGCTTTGCATGTCCTTTATAAAATAATACATTAAGGTGTTATTTTAGGTGCTTAATTTGGGAGGTCTGCCTGTAGTACTTTATTTACAGTCAAACATCTGACGTGATTCGCAATTGGTGCGAGTGGTGGACCCAACGAGAGGGTCGACCCAAGCGACGTTCGCACTCGCGACAGCATTTTGCCTTCGAATCAAGTCGCTTGGCCAGGAAGAGCGACGTGCTACGCTCGTTCGCCGTCCACATGGAACTGCTGTCGTCTGCGCGCCGCGAAGGCCTGTGCCTCATCCGCGAGCAGCTCTGCTGCGTGCTCTGGTGCGCTCCAGTCCTTGATACTGATCTTTCTGTCTGTCTGTCCGTCTCACTAATGCCGGCCGGCCTGTGGCCTTCCTCCTTTGCAGCGACCGCATCTTTGAGGACCCGCAGTGCCTCGACTGCAAGCACAACTTCTGCCGCGAGTGCATCTTTGTGCACCTGCGCAAGCACGAGAGCAAGTGCCCCACGTGCAGCATCCCCATCTTCCCGAGCGAAATCATGCGGAACCAGTTCCTCCAGAGCATCCTCGCGGCGTGGAAAGTCGTCGAGCTCGAGCTCGCGCTCCTTGAAGCCAACGGCGCAGAGCTCAGAATCTCTATAGCCGACACGGACCGTGCGCTTGGTGGCGCTGGCGGAAGCTGCGCGTCTCCGCCAGCGTCGCACGCAGCTGCGTCGTCCACTGGTGCAGCGATCGCAGCGGCGCTGGTGAACACGCCAGTGCTTGGGACGCCGTCACGCGGACCTGTGGGCAAGAGCAAGTGGAACGTCGACACTGCAGCGATCCGGAACGAGCCGAAAGCGCCGAAACAGCGCACTGGCGTTGCTCAGTCGCCCATACGGGCTCCTCCACTGAGTCGCACTGAGAGCAACACGCCAGGACTGACGCAGCTGACGCAGATGACGCCAGTGAGTAACGGCACTGCGACGAACCGGCGCCGCAATCTCTTTTCCCCAGCAGCGGTGGGCGGCGAGAGCGAGAGCCTCACTGTGATGCCGACACAGGAGCTCGAGGGCTACTTGGCGCGTATTCAGATGCAGAAACAGGCGCTGAGTCAGTGGGAGGAGCAGATCCAGTTCGAAAGTGGTAGTCGGCACGCGCAGTCGCTGAGCCAGAAGCCACAGTCAGTCGGGACGTCGGCGATGGAGAAGCTCATACAGAAGTGGGTGGCGTCCGGCAGCTCACAGACCGACGGGAAGCCAGCAGCTCACGACAGTAGCGACGACGACGCCGACAAGGACGACGAAGATGACGAGTCGCAGACGCAGATGCTGGCGGGTGGGTACACGGACTCGCCCGACCTGCTCGCAGCTGGGGCCAACGCACTACTTCGCTCGGGACTCGGGAGTGACAGCCGCCGGCGGCGGTCGACACTTCAGGTCTCGAAACGTAGCGACGCGAGTGCGAAACGACCACGGACGGCGCAGGACGACGAGCGAGACGACGACGACGAAGCGGTGGAGGATTCGCAGCTCCGTCTTGACTCTGAGACTGTGTATCACCGACGGCACAAGCACCAGCGCGTGAGCGATGACTTTGCTGGAGCGATCTCAGCGTTCCACGCCAAGCGGCCGGGCGTACAGAGCCACCAAAGACCCGCTCCTGTCGCCCACATGGACGCGCTCGCAGCGTTTGCGCGGCCACCGCTGGCTGGTAGCGCTCGGCAGCTCGCAGCTGCGATCCGCAAGTCCAGCAGCTTCACGCTCATCGCGACAGACCTGACTGCGAGCGAGTGCAAGCGCGTGTCGACTGCATGTGCGTTACTCGGCGGGCGGTTCGGACTGAGCTTCGACTTGCGGCCAGACCCTGTCACAGGTGTGCTCTGCTCGAGTGTGACGCACTTGATTGCGAAGGCGGTGCCGCTGACAGCCACAGTCGCCAGTGACGCAGCCGACGGCCGGCGCTGCAAGCGGACAGCCAAGTACATGCGCGCGTTGGCTGAAGGGAGCTTGGTCGTCGACTACGCGTGGGTCGAAGCGTCGCTCGAAGCCGGGCGGTGGCTGAACGAAGAGCCGTTCGAAATGGTCGGCGACGCGTACAGCCGGTCGGTCGGGAAACCGCGCGAGAGTTACGAGCGGCGGCAGCGCACCGGCCAGCGCCACGACCTCTTCCAGCACTTCCGCTTCGTGCTGCTCTGCAACGAGCAAGAATTTGACTATCAGGTCGACACACTGAGCGGCGTGGTGGAGAACTTTGGCGGGTCGGTCATTTCGTCAGCGCACTTTGCGCGGTTAAGTCCGGTGCGGCGAGCGCGCAAGACGCACGTCGGGCTCGTAGGCCGTGCTACGGCACCGGCGGACGCACAGGCCCAGTGGCGGCAGCACCAGATCCCGATCGTGCGCGTCCCGTGGCTCTTTGAGTGCATCTCGAACCTCGAGATTGTGCCGTACGAGGACTTTTACCCGTACTTGTAGGCAATAAGTGCGTGCGGCAGAAGCTCGTTAGGTTCGATTATTGCCTCCATAAATTGACGCACAATACCCACGTGACGACGACGCCCACTTCCTCTACTCTCTCTCTCACGGCGCACTGCTGCGACCACGCGTTGCCGGCGTGCTCCCGTCGACGGGCACTTGCATCTCGAAGATGTCGAGCTGTCCCTCGCTCTTGACTGCGTCGTCCCGCAAGTGAGCACACACACACCATGGTCAGCTCGTCAGCAACGCCCTTTTTCCCACCCGCACTCGTTTGCTTTCATTATTACACACACACGCATACGCACCTGCGATGTTGATGTTGGCGCCGTTGGCGACTTTGATATGGCGCTGCACGCACGCGAGTAGCTCCTGTTGGAGCGCGTGGAGATCGACGCCCGCCAGCACTTGCGAGCCGCGCTGGTGCGCGA
The DNA here is from genome assembly GCA_023333755.1 of Globisporangium uncinulatum. NCBI lineage: Eukaryota > Oomycota > Peronosporomycetes > Pythiales > Pythiaceae > Globisporangium > Globisporangium uncinulatum. Next base: position 15,669 of record JAASFJ010000341.1, read on the forward strand.
GGATGATCTGCAGACGCTCCTTCGCGACGGACTTGGGCGTTTTGGTCGTCGCAGCGGCGGCACTTTCCGCCTCCCCAAAGAGCGACGCGAGCCACTTGCGCGCGTTGGCGCTTCCTGCTCTCGCGGTCATCATCACTGGTTTTTCTGGTGAAATAAATGAATGAATGTGGCGAAAAAGGGAGGAATGTTGGACAGGCACTGAACTGGTAATTCGCATATGCAATTAGATGGGATCTAGACGGATTAGACTGAGTGAATCGATAAATTGGTTAAGATTCAAACGATGCTGAACAGTCCGAGATCGAGAGCTCAACAGATGACGTTGACGACGACGACCAAGAGCAGAAGAGCAAATGGACAGGAACAAGAGAAGGTTGGAGAGGTGTGGAAGTGGGGTTGAGAATGATCAGATAACTATGAAGTCACTGGATCCTTTGATTGTGAGAGCTAGCTCCAAAACGGACGTCGCTCCCTCACCAAGTGAATTTCCTCACTTCATTCTCGACGGCCGAACAGCGCAGCCGTAGCTCAAGGAGCTCGCATTGACGCAACGTGAGGAGGCGGTCGGGCGCGACTGACGCGATCGCCGGCGTATGCGCATGCGGAGTTACTCAGCCAGTTAAGTTACACTGGTTTATCTCCACGTTGAGGAATGCGTTCCTCTGTCGGACAGGGATAATTGTGGTCATCACCATAGCTCCGCGCACGCGACGTTCACACATGCAGACACACTGGCACAAGATGCATACACAGATACACACACAAACACACGCACGCAGCATGATGCTAAAGGTGATCAGACAAGAGGGAGTGACCCCTCGGAACATTTCTCTTCATCGAGTAACTCGAAGCGAGCTGGGTATATAATGTCATCATCACACGCTCACATGCACACACGCACGCAATGCAGACGATACATACACACGATGCAATGGAGGGTGGGAACGTTCATACCGAGTCCTGTTAGAAACCCGGCCAGTTAATGCACTCAACATAACAAAGAGTTAATACTGTCTGGGGCGGCGACATACATTCTTTGTAATCATCACGTTCTCCAAAGGCGCAACACCACATGCACACATGCACAAGTACACGACGAGAAAGCACACACTCGTCCACACGTGTTGACACACACGCGCACGCGCACAGCATCGTCTCGACAGCTGAGATCGTTCGCACGCTCGCATCAGCTGGCTGCAGCTCGAAGGAGAGAAGAGCCGACGGGTGCGACTGTGGAAGTGATCCAAAAGAGGATCTGGAGGCGGCAGCAGGCGCTGGCGGCGCCTGACACGAGTTGCGGCAGGAGCTGAAGATTGGCGACTGCGGGGCAAACTGACAACCTTGGTGGCATCGGTTTCGTTCGCAAATGACTGGCTGGCTGTGTGATTCGACAAAGTGCGAGTGTTCCGAAAGGAGGCTGTTCCGAAATAGAAAGTTTGCTCCAAATAAGTGTATGGTCATGAAAACAAGGATTGAGTGTGCGTATTATCGTAATTACAGTTTTCTGTAGAAGCTGGCACTTCAAGATGGCACCCAATGTGGGGCGTTGGCTACATACACCTCTCTACACCACGTAGCGACGGGTGGCGTGTTGTGGTCGTTCGGTGATTGATAGCAGTCCAAATCCTTGCCCAAGTACTACCCACCCTCTCTGTCATTCGCTCTCTTCCTTATCGCCCACACAGCCACGACCCCCATCCACATACCCAATCAATCCCTCACGTGAACTGCTCAAAGACGCGCTCGAGCGACAGTTCACTCACGCTGTACTGCGCGACCCCAAAGCGGCGCTTGTTGCGCTCGAGCGTGTCAAAGAGCGCTGCGAGCCCGAACGCGTCTGTGCACGCAGTCTCGTACACTGCTGTCGTGCTGCTCCCACTCGCAGACTGCGAGTCCATCGGCGTCACGGGCTCGCCCGACACGCTCGTGATCTGCTCTGCGAACAGCGCTTGCTCGAGCGTCGCGAGGTCTTCCTGGATGAGCCACTCGCGCACAAACCCATCGATCGCGACAACGTCGCCGTCGCCGCTTCCGTCTCCAGCGTCCTGGTGCCGGATCCGCGAGACGATTCCAGCAAACCAGTCTTCACGACGCAGCCGGTTCAGAACCACAGACGCCTCAGGCGCGCCACTCGCAGCCACTGGACGGTACCACTGCCGACACAGCACGTACGCTCGCTCGAGGTCCTCCAACCGGATCTGTCCGCTCTCAGCAAGGGCTTGCGTACCCGAGACGCCAGTGCGAGTCAGGTCGTCGTGCACAAGGTGGGCAAACTCAGCGACACGCTCAGGCGAGAGTACAACTGCAGAGTCGAGCCGAAGACTGATCGATACGCCGCGAGACGCGTGCTGCTTGAGGTCCGGGATGCTGCCGCTCCACACAACGTCGCCTTTGAAAAGCACGACTGCGTTCGCACACACGGCTTCGGCTTCCTCCATGCTGTGCGTTGTAAAGAGACAGCTTGTGCGGCGACGGCTCTGCTGGCGCTTGACGTGCAGCACGCGCCACATGAGACGACGCGCGACCACGTCGACACCCGCTGACGGCTCGTCCAGCAGCAACAGCGACACGTGTTCGCTCAGCAGCGACAGTGCGAGCATGAGCCGTCGCTTGTTGCCGCCGCTGAGGTTCTCAGCAGCTGTCGTCTCGACTGGGAACAGGTCCAAGCGCGCCATGAGTGCGTCTACGACAGCGCGCTCGCGAGTGGCGTCCCGGCGCTGGCGAGAGCGCAGCTGGTAGAACAGCTCCAGGTGCTCGCGGACAGTGAGCTCGCTGAACAAGAGGTTCGTCTGCGGGCAGTAGCCGAACCGCATGCTCGCGTCCGTCGGCTCGAGTGTCGCGTCGAAACCGTCGATCCACACGCTGCCGCGTGTCGGCGCCGTGCCGGCAGTCAGGATCTCAAACAGCGTCGATTTGCCCGAGCCGTTCACGCCCAGCAGCGCGACACAGTCATTCCGCTCGACCGAGAAGCTCACGTCGTTCAACGCGACGACCTGTCCGTCCTCGTTCCGCACGACCGCTTCGTTCTCGTCGCCTGTCGTGGTGTCGGCGGGCACGTCGAGGCGTGTCGTCTTCTTCTTTGGGTTGAACACTTTCGTGACGCCGACAACGTCGACGAGGCAGCGTTTCGCACGCTCCACATCGTCCTCTTCGCTCGCAGGAACACCGTCGTAGCCTCTGCTGTCGCTCGCAGCTGTCGACCGTAAGCCGAGCGTTCGCTTCACGCGCTCATACGCGACAGTGAGCTTGTGCGAGACGACAGTCGGGTACATCTGCCACTGGTCACAGACCAGCAGCAGGAGCCAGTAGAGCACAGCGCTTGCAAGCAGTGCCACAAAGTGGCTCCCACTCACGGTCCAGGCCCACACAGACGGCGTCGACGTCAGCGACCCGAGCACAGACGCCATGAGACTGACCATGTCGTCTTGACCACCGGCCTCCAGCTGCGCTGAGAGTTGCACGCACTGCTCCCGTGCTGGTGCGTACTCGACTGTCGCGACGTTCGTCACGAGCATCCCGAGCGAGTAGAACGGCAAGACCTGCAGCAAGGACGCGACAGTTTGCACTTTCACGCACAGCGAGGGCATGGACGCCATTGTCGCGACCGCCATTGTCGCTAAGATCTGGAACAGCGACGCGTACGACATGAACGACTGCGCAGACGAGTGTGACGCGAACGCGAGCGAGACGAGGTACGTGAACGGCAGCATCGCCGCGCCAAACACCACGAGCGCGAGCCACCAGACGAGCAGCACGTCGGCTGTCACGGACGTGGAGAAGGCGCGGATCACGAGCGCCACGAGTGCGACTGCGACAAAGTAGACTGCAAAGTCAAAGGCTACGTTCGCGGTCCAGTAGACGCCCGACGTCGCACGCGACGCCATGTGCAGGTACTGCTGCCGCTTCAGCCCGCTCTCGCGCTCCTTCACGACCGGCGTCACGTAGTACGACACGATCGAGCTGATCGTGAGCAAGAGGTAGTACGCCAGGATGAGTCGGTTCACGAGGTCCAGCATCGCGTCGGCGACGTCGTTCCCATCGCTGTCGCTGACACTGTCGTCAGTGCCAACCACGAGTGCGGTCGCGATGAACGTCCGGGTTTGCAGCACGCCGGCTTTTACTGCGAGCCTGCACGAGCGAGTGTCGCGCTGCTCGGACGACGGTGACGCGTGTGGGCGGCCAGCGCGACAGTACGCTTCTGAGAGCATCTCTATGCCGACAGGAAGCGACCGTGCGATCGACTGGTTGTAGAGCAGCGAGAACTCCAAGCTGCCGCCTGCGACTGTCGCGTTGGCCGCGTCCGTGTCTGTGTCTGGCCAGTGAAGGCGAGAGATGTACGCTGCTGCAAAGAACGACGTGTTCTCTTGGCCTGCGATCGCGTCGACCATGATCTGCTCGCTCGCAGCGTCTTCGTACACTGCGTGGTGGACATGCGCGAGCACTTGACGCACGCGGTCTGCGAGCTCGGGAGGCGACGACAAGTAGAAGAACGACGACGACGCGGCCGACAGCGGCAATGTCGTCACTGACTCGACTGCCCGCGTGTCGGGCGCCAGGTGCTGCACAGCAGCAAGCAGGATCGCAAAGACCGCGAGCGGCCACACGTACTGGGCAAAGAGCATCTTCTTGTCGCGAAGCGCCATCTTTGCGCGCTTGGCACACAGCGTGTGGACCTGCGCGGCTGCAAGCCAGAGCCCAGTGACAGTGTCGTGGGCCGCGTCGGAGCCGTCGGTCGAGCCGTACGACGACGCACTCGCTGCGTCCGGCGTCATCGCATCGTCTTTAGCGTGGTTGTACACGGCCTCGCCCTCGGTCACGCGCACAAACACGTCTTCGAGGTCGGTCGCGGCGATCGCGTACCGCTTGAGTTCGTGTCGAGCGCACATGGCCTCGAGCTGTTCAAAGAGCGGCACAAAGCTGCTCTCGCGTCCGTCTGTGAGCTGGAAGCGCGTCTCCCACTTGTTGTCGCTCGCGACAGTCGCGTTCGGGACGTACGTCCGCACGAGCTGCGTCAGCTCCTCGGTGCTCACGCGACGGCTGCTGTCGTCAGTCGTCTCTCGGCCGCTGGCGTCGTCGAGGTGCACGAGCGTGAGTTTGTAGCCGACGCCAAAGCGCTCGCGCAGGAACAGACTCGAGCCGCAGCACTTGAGGCGGCCGTCAGCGACAATCCCAATGTTCTCGCACAGTGCCTCAGCTTCCTGCATCGAGTGGGTCGTGAGGATGACTGCGCGGTGGCTCACAGCACGCTTCAGCGCGTCCCACGTATCGAGTCGGGCCTTGAGGTCCATGCCGGCAGTCGGTTCGTCCAGCAGCACGACGCGAGCGTTGTCCAAGAGCGCGAGGACGAGCGACAGCTTGCGCTTCTGGCCGCCAGAGAGCGTCTTGGCGAGCGCAGAGCGCTTCTCCAAGAGCCCAAACTGCTGCAGTTTCGCGTCCCACGTCTCGGGGGCGACAGTCGGGACGCCGATCGCGTGCTTCAGCGCACACACGAGCGCCAAGTGCTCGTCGACTGAGAGGTCGTCAAAGAGAATGTTCTGCTGGAAGCACACGCTGAGGCTCTTCCGGACCAGCTCGGGGCTACGCGCGACACTCACGGCACCACCTACGATCGCGTCGCCGGTAGTCGGCGACAGCATCCCACACAGAATCGACAGTGTTGTGCTCTTCCCAGCGCCGTTCGGACCGAGGAGCCCAAAGATCTCGCCCTTCTGGACGCCAAACGACACGTTCGCGAGCGCGTCTTTGCCATTCGGGTACCGCTTCGAGAGCGCGTGCACAAACAGCACAGGCTTGAACTGCTGCACGTACGCAGCGAGCGGCATCTCTCGCAGTGTCGTGTCGCGCGCAGGGTCCAAGCCGCCTGTCGGGAGCTCGTCGAGGCCCAAGAGCTCTGCGTCTTCGCTGTCGTCCATTGGGGTCGAGACAGCGAGCGACGGGAACCAGTACGACGGCTGCAGGAGAAAGTACCACGGCTGCTGCACGCCGTACGTCCGCGGGAACACGTGCTCAAGGTACCACCCGAGCAGTAAGTACGCAGCGCTCTGGACCGCCATGCGCTCGCACGGTCCGCGTACTGTCGCCCACACGATCGGACGGACCGCGCCCGTGACTGCGTCGAGACCCAAGATGGCGCGCAATGCGGCCATGAACACGACCGGCGCACTCACCGTCTCGAGCCCCAACACGACTGCTGAGAGTGGAACCGACGAGTCGATCGCGTCGTCGCCAGCGAGCGCACGGACGAACGGGCCAGCGCTGAGCACAAAGTAGAGCAGTGACGCACACGCAGCGGCAGTCTTGGCTTGGTGAAAGAGCGGCGTGATGCTCACGCCAAAGCACAGGATGCTGCTCGCAAACGTCACGAAAAGCAGGACAAAGAACGCTGCGCTCGCTGGCGTTGCGACAAACATGACGCCGGCTAAGAGCGACACAGCGACAGCAGCGACAGCGACGGAGGCGCCGAGGTAGAGCACAAACCAGCTGAGCAAGAGCGCCATAGACTGAAGCCCCATGATGAGCAGGTACTCTTTCAGCTGCTTCTCTTTCTCGAGCACAATGTCGCGCACGAGGCGGACGTACGGCCAGAGGAACAAGTACGTCATGTAGATGACAATCGTGCCCTCGAGCGGACCAGCGACTGTCGTCTGCGGTCGCTTTGGCAGCGGCGCGACCCGCAGTCGACGGAGCGTGTCGTTGGCGTGCTGAAGGCGCACGATACGCGACAAATAATGACGCAGTGGCGTCGAGAGGCCGTCAGTGCGTACTGCTGCTTCGCACTCGCGCTCGCTGCGGCCAAGCGGAAGCGTCGACGGCGCCTGTCGGGATGCCAAGTCTGTCCACGCGAGCTGGCTCATCTGCAGCATCGTATGGACTGCGTTACACGCCACTTCTGGTGACACGTCGTGGTCGTCGCTGTCGTGTCGGCTGTCGCTGACGTGTCGGCTGTGGCGCAGGAACAGGTTCGCTTCTGCTAATAGCGGGAGGATGCCAGGGAACCGCACGCTCGTGTCGTTCACAACGACCGACGTGGTCAAGTACCGCTCCAGCTGGTCGTTCGCAGACGGAGGACGCACGGGCCCAATGCCTGGGCGGAGGAACGCCATGAGCTCGAGACCACGTGGCGGATCGTCTGCTCCAGAGGCAGAGGCGCGCAGGTCGAGTGCAGCGTAGAAGCGAACGTTGGCGCCAGAGACCGACTCGAGTGTGCGCAGCTGCTCGTCCACCTGCGCAGTCGTCATCGTGTCGTCGAACGGGACGAACGTCGTCACGTCTCGGAGCGCTGGAATGCCGAGCTCGTCACATCCACGGTACTCGCTGCACATACAACACGTGTGAGGCGTAGCATACGTACATATATACAGTGTCTACGTATGTACGTACCGGTCGAGGAAGCGCACGAACGCGCGCGTGTGCGGCCGGTCGAGTGCGGCGAGGCTCTGGTTCGTCTTTTCGAGCAGCAGCGGCAGCGCCGCCAGCAGCAGTGCACTGGGCACAGGCCGCGTGTGGACGCTGTGGAGCGCTCGGTGCTTGCGCGCAAGCTCCACGTCGCTCACCCGCGGCTGCGCTTCGAGCGCCAGTGCGTCGCCAAAGCCCCCGGTCGCGCCGCTGCCACCGCCCGCTGCGTTCAGCTCGCAAAGCTTTGCGATGAGCACGAGCAGCAGCGTGAGCGGGACGAGCACGTCCGCGAGCAGCGCGGGGAACAGCCAGCGCGTACGGCCGCGGTTGAAGCGGCTTTCGCGCTGCTTCACGCGCCAGTTCTTCCAGAGCAGCACGCGCACCGACGCCGCGAGTCCCGCCATCTCAAGACGCTTGTGGATTCAAGAAGTGAGAACAAAAATTAAATAAGTACGTTTCCAGCGAATTAAGTTCGTGCTGGGCGTACTTAATTCGCTGGTCGAACTTAATTCGCGGGAAACGTACTTAATTCGTACTTATTTCGCTGAATCAAAAGAATTTGAAATTTTTGAGAACAATTTTTTTTTAAAATTGGAATGACGGTAAAACATCATTCCGCTGGAAACGAACTTAGTTCGATTAAGTTCGCATCAATTTGAAAACAAAAAATTCGAAAAGAGCAAAAAAACTCACGAATGACCGGATGATGGCAAAGTATCATCTTACTGGAAACGAACTTAATAAGCTGGAAACGAACTTCATTTAAGTTCGCTGAGTAAACCAAACGAACTTACAAAGAAGTTCGTTTCCAGCGAAAAAGTGCGTTCGGGACACGGTCAAGAGAGGACCACAGGCCAGACAGGGTGCCATCTGCGAGCATATTAGCTAGTGTTCCTCGTGGATGCGAAAGTGGCTGATCTGGATCTCCTCGCCCACGTTCGCGTAGTCGCCAGCGAAGCGCTGGGAGCGAAAGCGGCGCCAGCTCAGCGGCCGGTACTTGGGCTTCTCGTTCGCGTCGCCCACCACGACGGGTTCGACGCTCGCACTGTACGACGGGTTGTAGAAGAACGGCGCCGAGTACCGAGCTTTCACCCCGTTTGCGAGCACGCGGTGCAGCGGTGCAGCGAACTGGTCGTTCGACCAGACTTGGGCCATGTCGCCAATGTTGATTACGAACGTGTTGTCTCGAGGCGGAATGAGGTGCCACTCCTGCGAGCCGCGGTGAAACACCTGCAGCGACGCCACGTCGTCGTCTTGGAGCAGTACAGTGAGGGCACCAGCGTCTGTGTGGTGGTAGACGCCCATGGTCGCATCCGGATTCGGAGCTACCGGGTAGTAGTTGAGGCGCAAGAAGCTCGAGTTGGCGTCCGGAGCGGCTGACGCGTCAGTGCGGACGAAGAACTGGGCGAAAAAGTCCACGCGCTCGCCCAGTGCGACTGCGAACAGCATGAGCAAGCGCCGTGCAATGTGCTCCATGCGTCCAAAGTACGCGGTCATCGTGTCCTTAAAGCCTGGCAGCACGTCCTCTGGGAGCCACTGGTTCTCGTCGTCGCCGAGACGCGTGGACGCGCTGCTCGCGTCCGGCGGGCCGTCTTCGTGACGCCCCGCAAAGTCGAAGCCCTCTTTCCAGTCCGTCTGGTTCTTCGTAAGCTCGTCGTCAAAGTAACCGCGCGAGTTCGTCGCATTGCGACGCACGCGACTCTTTACGTCTTTTGAGAGCGCAAAGAACGCGCGCATGGCGCTCTGGAAAGCGGCGAGCTCCGACACGCTCACTCCGTGGTTCGTGATGTAGAAGAAGCCCCACTCCGTCGCCGCTGACCGCAGCGCCGAGACGGTGTCGTGGAACGGCCCATGCGGGTCTTGCAGCGCGGCTTGGATCTCGGCGTCGCTCGTGGCCGCCATGAGCGCGCCGATGTCCACGACGGGCACACGTAGCAGCACCTCGCTCATGCTCTCTCGCTTACGCTTGTCAACTCTTGTGAGTCGGATGCAAAGGCAGTTACAACAGTGTTAGAAAGACTGTTGTTAACATAGAAACAGTGTTAGAAACACTCGGCTCGGACACTAAAAGTACTTGATGTTTGTAGCGAGCCGATAGTGAAGCCCAAAAGGCTTTGATGTCCGAGCTGATGTCGGCTTGGACAACACGTTTTAGCTTGATGATTGTATACTTCGGGGGGTATTGTTCTCACAGACTTATTGTCCGAGCCAAGAGGTTAAAAACATGAGCACTCATGTTTTTAAAAATTGTTAAAGTTATTTCGATTGATTGCACAAACGCTTAAAAATCGAAGATGACGGCCATCAAAACTTCATCGTCTTGATTTTTTGCAACTGGAAATACCGGTACCTTTTCGGTACATAAAGAAATCGAAGCATGCTTCAATCAGCACTCACCTGTCGAGGAAGCCACGCCTTCCTGTCCTCTCCTTCTCTCTCGCTCTCGCTCACGCTGCGTTCCCGATCCGGTAGTGACTGATGTGCGGGTCCTCAACTGCAAGGTTCGCAAAGTTCCCAGCGACCTTTTCGTAAATGTACTGCTTCCAGTTGAGCTCCTTGTACTTTGGCGAGTCGTGCGCGTCCACGAGCACAGGGCGGATGTCGGCATCGAACGACGGGTTGTGGAAGAACGCCGTCGAGTACCGAATCTTCGAGCCGTTCGCCAGCACACGGTGCAGTGGCGCCGCGTATTTGTCGTTCGACCAGACCTGGACCAAGTCGCCGATATTGATCACGAACGTGTCCTTGATCGGCGGAACACCGCACCACTGCTGCGAGCCGGGGTGAAAGACCTGGAGC
>JAASFJ010000342.1:0-25804 GCA_023333755.1 Globisporangium uncinulatum
ACATTTGACCAGATGTACGGCCTTGTCTTCTCTGGCTGTGAGGGCGTCTTCACACGTTCTAGTACTAGTAGTAAACAGCAGCAAAGGGCCGCCAATCACAAGTAGCAACGCGCTGGGTAACGACACACTGGGTATCAAGAACAAGTACAAGCAAGTCACCACAGCACCCATATCGCTGTGTATAGCGCGCGCTTTCAGTGTTGAGGAGGGAGAGACCGGCATCTCGCTGAGGCCGTGTTCGAGAGCTGACTTGCCAGTTGGTGTAGAAGTGAGAACTTTCTCGCTGCCCACTCGCGCAGCTCATGCGCGTCTTAGCCGGGTAGTTACGGTGGTGTTATACGATGGTTGCCTTCTGCTGCAGCGTCAGGCGAGTGCCCGAGCTTGCCTTCGCCGTCGTGATGCTTGCGAATTTGTGCTAGAGCACTTTGAGATACAAATATATCTATTTAGAAAGGGAAGCAAATTTTGCAGTGACCGATATTTTGAGGGATGCCTGTACTTTCTTCCAGTCAAAAATGGAAACGCCAATGGGTTCATGCGACCTTCAAACACTCCTGGACCAGGCGTCCAGTGCCACAAGGTGGCGGCACCTCACTTTCCCAAAGCGCCGCCTCTCTTCCAGTAGTCACTCACTCGCTTGCGTCCGTGCGTGTCAACTGCCACGTGAACGAACGGAGTGCAAGCCGCCATGGAAGTCGTCATGGCCGCGTACGAGGTCTCGACAGTCGTCACGGACGTCATCCTCAACCACGAGTACATCCAGCGGAAATGGGTCGAGGAGTACGCGCTCTCGCTCGCGTTCCTTGGCTTCAACGGCCTTGTCATGGGGCTCGTGGGCATTGCGCTCGAGCGCCGCCTGCCGCCACGCTACACAGTGCGCGCTCCAGCGCTCAACACACTCGCAGCGTTCGCACTCGGTGTGCTCCAGCTCCGCGTGCTCACCGAGACAGTCTTCGTCTTTGCAGCCGAACGGCGTGCAAGAGCGGTCACAACGACGCCGCCACAGCCACAGGCGGCCGTCGCCAATGCGAACCCGCATGCGCCTCCACCGCCGCCTCTCGACGACGCAGTGAGCGTCAAGCGGCTCGAGGACGGACTCCGCTTCGCTGCATTCGTGCAAGCAATTGTCCGCGACATTCCGCTCTTTATCATCCAAGCGAACGCAACCATCCACTACCGCAAGTGGCAGCTGCTCGACCTCTACGCTGTCACGTCCACTGGTCTCACGCTGCTGTTTGCCGTCGGCACGTACGTGTGCAAGCGCGACACTGGCGCGCTCCGAGCTGCTGGGTACTTTTTCCTATTCGGACAGTTTGTCCTCCGTGCTGGCGCCATCTTACTCGTCGCTATGACCACGAAGCTCCTCGTTGTCCAGTATGCTGGCGCCATCATCGGTAGTTCTGTGCTGTGGAGCACATGGCTGCGCACAGCCCACACGGACCGGAACGGCACGGTAAACCTCACGCGGGCGCTGGTCTTCTTTCCGTTCTTCACGCTCTTTGTCGTCGACGCGTCCCGGCTCACGTCGCGACGTGGGTCGACGCGCCAGACGCTGCTTGGGGCGAAGCTCTGGCCGCTCCACGGCTGGCGCGTGCTCGAGTGCGTCGCTGGCGCGCTCTTTGCAGTCTACGGCGACCGGTACAATGATTTTGGCCCGTCTACAGACGCCACAATCGTCCGTGCAGCGGCGGTCTGTGGCGGCGTGTACGCTATCTCGCTCGCTGTGTGTGTGGGCGTAGCGCTGTTTACGCTCCCGACAAAGGAAGAGGCGCTCTTCCGCGAGCCCAGCGTGGACGACGACGACTCGCCTGTTGTCATTGCGCAGCAGCAGCCGCAGCTGCACCACCACCCGCACGCTGCGTACAGCACAATGGCGGCGCAGGCGTGAAGCTCGTGGCGTCGTGAGGTGCGAACTTCAACGTGCATTTGTATAGTGAAATAAATCGAGTTTTTCGTTCACAGTGTCACTGTCACCAAATTGCGTGACGCACTTTGATGAACAACACTCGCGCGGATATGCGCAACGTTGGTGCAGCCCGCTTCCGAACGTCGGACTGTCCTCCACCATCATTAGTAGACCAGCAGACGCCCACCACAGGTTTCCCAATGCACGAGCCTGCGAGCGACGAGCTGCTACTGTCTGCGCGCCACTTGGATGCGTCGTAGCCCTTGACAACCGCAGTTGGAGCGTCGAAATGGCGCGTGGGCGACACGACGGGGATGCCGTCCCAGAGGAGGGGCGTCCTCGTCCCAGCCCATTGTGGTGCTGAGCGACAGTAGCGAGTGTGAGAGCAACACAGTGCTCGAGATGCTGCCAAAGAAGCGGTCGGCGCCACCGACCGATGCTCCCAGCGACAGCGGGAAGCGTAAGCAACGGCGTCGTCCGCAGCTCGCACTGCTCCAAGGGCAGCGGGTGCTCGTGGTGCCCATTGGCGTAGACGTGAGCCGCAAGCGCGCAGCAATCTGGCAGAAGCTGGTCGAGAAGCTCGGCGGCACGAGCGTGGCAGGCACGAATCCGCTCCACAAGCATCCTACAGTGGACTGGCACCACGTCGACTGTGTGGTTGCGAGTGCACAGGTGGGCCGACAGAAAGCGTGCGCGTACTACCAGACCGATACATCCCCACCGTTAGACGTAGCTGCCCACGTCCGCGTGTTTACGCCCGAGTGGCTCGCGTACTTGGTGCGTGAGAAGCAGTTTCCAGTGGACGATGACGCATTCCAGTGGACGCACCTTCGCGACCAGCTGGGAGCCGAGCATACGCACCGATAAGCGGCGGCGGCAGCAAAAGCAACGGCCGCTGATGGCGATGACGACAATGATGACGCGGACAGCCTCATAGACGTCGAAGGCTCGGACGTTCAAGAGAAAGGGACGCAGGAGATCCAGCGTGCACCGCCCGTGACGCTCGCGATGGCGAAGCTCCAGTGCGAAGAAGACGCGCTCCAGCAGCAGAAAGACGCGCTCGTGAGCACGCGGACACCCATCTTCTTTGCCAACAACCCAGGCTTCCGCGTCCTCGCAGCCGACCCAGACGGTCAACCGATGCGCGCGGAAGCGTTCGTGTGCCAGAAGTCGTCCAGTACGTCGTGAGAACAAGCGTGATTGAGGTGTTGGTTCTCCCTAACCTCTGTACGACTGACTGACTGACTGACTGTCGCGATGCAAGCGAACCTGAACGCGCACCTGACGGATCCGCTCGAAGAGCTCATGGAGTACCTTCACGTTGAGCGCGACATTTGGCGCGAGCACATGTACAAGGTGCGGCGTCGTAGCCTCTCTACCGTTAGCTGGCAGTGTGTATGGTGCTGTGGTCTCATTCACCCATCCATTCGTCTGTTTAGAAAGTCGTCTCGAGCTTAAAGGCGATGTGTGCACGGATCTCGAGCGTCCGGGACCTGAAGGGGTTGGCGTGGGCGAAAGGGCGTCTCCGGAGCAAGATTGTCGAGGTGTTGGAGACAGGGAAGATGGAGAAACTGGAGGCGAAGAAGTCGAACCCGCGACTGCGGAGTCTGGTCGAGATGGCGCGCATTTGGGGCGTCGGACGAGCGACAGCAGCGAAGCTCTACAAGTGCGTTCGCTCCGTTCGTGTGTACTTGTGGGTGGGTGAGTGGCTGGAGAGATGGATGCTGACTTTTGAGCCTATGAGCTCCTGTGGGCTGAGCACAGCTTGGGCTTCAAGACACTGGACGACTTGCGGAAGACTGGCGCATCGATTCTCTCGCCCCAGCAGCAGATTGGGCTGAAGCGCTATGACGACTTCCTGACCAAGATCCCACGGTACAGCACACACGGTGCTCTCTGGCTCAGCACTGCCCAGTTCGATTCTTGCTGACGTTGTTAACAACGACTTGGCTGCCTGCCTGACTATCACAAACAGAGCAGAGGTGGCTCAGCTTGAGAAGACGGTCGTCGATGCGGTGCACTCGCTGATTCCGAACGCGACAGCGCTATCGTGCGGCTCGTGTCGACGCGGCAAACTGTCGTCCGGCGACTGCGACGTGCTGATCACGGACCCAGACAACGAAGAGTGCGACGTCCTTCCAGGCACGGCTCCCTCGCTCGTTCTTTCTGTTCGGGTTGCGAGTCAAGCGTGAAAGTGACCGCCGCTCTTTCCTTATCAACAGAGCTGCTGAAGCGACTGCACGAGACGGGATTCCTCACAGGTCCCAGCGAGCTCTCATTACGCTTGCGGACGCTCGCGTGGATGTATCATACTAACGTTTGCTCTTCGCTGTGGCGGTAGACGACTTGACGCACGTGTCGGAGCACCACATGGGCGGCTGTGATACCTACATGGGCGTGTGTCGAGTGGCCAAGGTGCGTCATGTACCACCTCTCTGTCGTACACTGTGAGCCGCCATCTTCTCATACAAGAGCCACTTCTGCGTGGGCGCCCAGGACCTCCCGCACCGCCGCTTGGACATCAAAGTGTACCCGCGGCGCTGCTTTGGCTTTGCGCTGCTCTACTTTACTGGCAGTGACCACTTTAACCGGAGCATGCGGCTGTTTGCAAACAAGAAGGGCTGGAGCCTGTCGGACCGCGCGCTCAAGCCCCTGACACGTGTGAATGGCAAGAAAGTCGCACGTGGCGAGAGCGTCGTGTGCACGTCCGAAGTTGACGTGTTCATTGCGCTCGGGGTGGACTACAAGGACCCGCGCGAGCGCAACTGCTTCGACGTCAAGTTCCTCGACGAGGACGAAGCGAATGCTAAGGCAGCTTAGCTTATGACTGTGGCGTAGTACTAGTAAGTGAACTACAGTTCATGGAGCGAGAGAATGCATCCAAGTGCGGCGGATGCAAGTGTACTGTGCAGAGCAAGCTGAATCGGTTGTCGGCTCTAACGCCCCCGCAGCCTAACGGCTGTGGGAGCTCATCTGCCTGCTCCTCTGTTGTTGGGCTGTTGTTTCTGGACGCACCCGTTGCGACTCCAGCAGTCGGGAGCTTCACTATCGCTCTTCGCCTCTGACGGAAACAACTGCTTCCACTCGTCACTGTCTGCTGCCTTTGCCGGCCGTGCCCGTCGTCGAGAGCGTGAGGTCGCTCGGTCGTTCGATCCGAGAGTTGCACCAGAAGTCGTGCATGAGTTGCTCGAGCTCCGCAATGATCCGCGACGCCACAGCTTCGTCCCACATATCCTTCTTGCGCAGCATGAACCTCTTATGGCCAAAGTTGCTCGGCTCCCACCGCAGAGCTTCTTTGAAATCCGCATCGGATCGCACTGCAGCTACACGCCCGTTTCGTGAAGTTGAAGTTGTTAATAACACACGAAGACTGTTTTTAACGTGCTCACTTTACTCCAGTAGGTAACTTTGTATCATCCGAGTTGGCCAAAACAGAACGCCACATACACTCACTCCCTGCTTGGCCGGCATGCCGCTCTTCCTCGCGAACCTGGCGATGGCCAGTTATTTCCTCGCGCTGCTCTACACAATGGCGACAGTCGTGACTGTGACCAAGTACATGGAAGTGCGGCGCGTGCGGCGGCAGCACCGGCACACGGGCTGGAGCACTGTGCAGCTGCTCGTGCTGAGTGTAGCGCTCGGATGCCTCTTTCGCACCGCGACGTTCGCGACGCTCTGCGTCTTTGACTCGCAGAACACCGAGCTGCTACCGGCCGGTGGCGGCGGTGGCGGAGGCTTTGGGGGCGCCCATGGGCGAGTCGGAGGCGGCGACGACGCCGACTTCCGTGACGACGCAGCAGCACAAGAAGAGCTCGACTTTTACAACAAAGTCGTCGCGGTGCTCTTTAACCTGCCAGACTTTCTCTTCGTCTCGTCCTACTTGCTGCTCGTGCTCGTGTGGGCCGAAGCGTTCCAGTCGGTACGGCCGGCCGACTGGATGATGTGGTAGTGATAGAAGGGAGGGAATGAATCTCTGACTGGTGTGCGTGTGGTGTGCGTGTGTGTGGTGGGGACTCAGTCGCGCCGCCACTGGTTCTCGGCTGTGGACTTTCGTCGGCGGTGGATGATCTTCTACCTGGTTTTCAACGGCACGCTCTACGGCATGCAGCTTGTGCTCTACACGGCGCTCTTCTTGCTCGACAAGGACGGGATCTTCACGGACGACAAGCAGGACCGACTGACTGTGGTACGCGCCAGGCTCTGCTGTTATCGATACAGTGGTCTCTGTGTAGCAGCTGACGACGCACTGGATGAGACGATGCAGATTCCAGAGATGATTTTCTACGTCGTCGCAGCCACGGACCTCTTTTTGCCGCTCATTATCTTCTCGACGTGGTTCTACCTCACGCTCTCACTCTCGGGCTTCCCGTATAAGAGCCAGTCAGCGCGTTTCCGTCTCAAGCGCGTCGGGCGGCTCGCGATGGCGTGGAGCCTCGGCCGTATTTTCTACAGCGTCATGACGCTGCTGACGTTCACACGCGTACGTGGCCTCCTGTTTGTGGTGCTCATTCGGAGGAGGAGAATGAGGGAAGAGCTCATTTTCGTATTATGGTGATTTCGGGTGACAGGGGTGGTTCAATGTCGGCCACAGCAGCGCATCGGTACGTCACGTCCGCCTGCTGCGTTCAGCGAGTGCGAACGACAAGAACCTCAGTTTGTGTGAGTGTGTGTGGTTTGCTTGCCTATCGTATCCTGTCGTTTAGATCCAGTCGATGCTGTTGGTGGCCGTGTTCTTCGCCGCTGAGCTCGTCCCGATCTACCTGACACTCGACTCGCGGCTGCTCGCGATGCTCTCCGTGGAGAACTACGAGCCACTCCTGGAGAGCTCGGACGGGTTCAACTGAGTGCCTGCATGTACCGGTATTTTGTATGGGAATTGGAAACGCTTCGGCTAAATGCGGTTTATTTGGATGCACATCAAAAGTGAAGCCATCTGTGCCAATGGCATCACGATGATAACGCCATTGGAGCGAAGAGATGGATCGTGGCGTGACGATCGAGAGCGACGTTACAAGCGCCAGTCACAATAGGACACGTGTGTGTTGTGGTCCATTGGATCCCACGCCCTCAAGTATCCTGGTTCCTTCGGCTTCAAATACAGGCGGACTGGACTTTGAGCACCAGACGTACGCGCTGCAGCTTCACATCGTCGAGGGTTCGAGCTCAATGGCGACTACGATGGCGTTACGTTTACGTCCCAGTATATAGCAGCCGTTGTCGACCCGCGTGGGGACCAGCGCGAGTCGTACAGACAGCGGAGGGAGGGTGTCGGCCAACGGTGCGCGCACCTCTACAGCCAGCTCGACTGCAAGGAGGTCAAAGCAACGCTCGTGCTCTTGGTACAGCAGCAGCACGTCAGTGAGAGCTGCGCGCTGCTGCTCCAGGTCATTTTGCAGTGCAAGTCCGTCACAAGATGTAGCCATGTTGGGGATCTCGCCACAATAAATGTCACTCACCAATACAATTCCGTCTGAATTTCTTGCGTATTCGTTTGCGTGAACACGTCGGCGTCTAAGGAAGCAGCTTGCAACAACCAGAACGATTCGTTTCCTTGCAAGCTTCCAAACAACGGATTCGCCTCTTTTTCCTCTTTTTATCACTACCAACATCCACGCCTTCACAACCCGAGATCTTCTCCCCCATTTCGCCCAACAAACAGCCGAGCCGACACAACAGCACAGCACACACGCAGCAAGCGAAAGCAAGCATGGCGGCGGCAAAGGGCGAGTGCGCTACGACGAACACGCGCAACTACGAGGAGGAGGAAGACGACCTCCTCGCGGGGCCGCAGACCGTGCTGGACGAAGGCGACATTGCGCTGCTCAAGACGTACGGGCTCGGGCCGTACTCGCGCGTGATCAAACAGGTCGAAGACGACATTAAGAAAGCGCAGGGCGTCGTGAACGACCTCATTGGGATCAAAGAGAGCGACACAGGCCTGAGCCTCCCGAGCCAGTGGGACCTCGTGAGCGACAAGCAGATGATGCAGGAAGAGCAGCCGCTCCAAGTCGCACGGTGCTCCAAGATCATCAACGCGGGCGAAGAGGACGCTAAGTACATGATCAACGTCAAGCAGATCGCTAAGTTCGTTGTCGGGCTCGGCGAAAAAGTGGCGCCTACGGACATTGAAGAGGGCATGCGCGTTGGCGTCGACCGCACTAAGTACGCGATTCAGATCCCACTGCCGCCCAAGATCGACCCGACCGTCTCGCTCATGGTGCGTATTGTGTCGGTCATGTATACACGCGGGTATACAGATGACGGAAGTGTGCGACGGATGATGGTGACGCAATCATGGTATTTTCTTTCCTTTATTAGACGGTCGAAGACAAGCCAGATGTGACGTACGACGAAGTGGGTGGCGCAAAAGACGCGCTCGAGAAGCTCCGCGAAGTCGTCGAACTGCCGCTGCTGCACCCGGAGCGGTTCGTGAATCTCGGAATTGACCCGCCAAAGGGCGTGCTACTGTATGGGCCGCCAGGCACGGGCAAGACGCTCTCTGCACGCGCCGTCGCAAACCGCACAGACGCGTGCTTTATCCGCGTGATTGGAAGCGAACTGGTGCAAAAATACGTGGGTGAAGGCGCGCGGATGGTGCGCGAGCTCTTCACGATGGCGCGCTCGAAGAAAGCGTGCATTGTGTTCTTTGACGAGATTGACGCGATCGGCGGCGCGCGGAGCAGTGCGGTGCGTCATGTGGTGCCTATGATAGGAGATGGGGAGTGGCCTATTGTAGGATAGGTGATCCCTACCATAGGACGATGCTGACGAACGGAGTTGCTCACACCACCACTGCAGGAGGAAGGCGGCACGGACAACGAAGTGCAGCGCACGATGCTGCAGATCGTGACGGAGCTCGACGGTTTCGACCCGCGCGGTAACATCAAGGTGCTCATGGCGACGAACCGACCGGACACGCTCGACCCAGCGCTCATGCGGCCAGGGCGGCTCGACCGCAAAGTCGAGTTCAACCTGCCGGAGCTCGAGGGCCGCACGCAGATCCTCAAGATCCACGCAAAGAGCATGAGCTGCGACCGCAACATCCGCTTTGAGCTCGTCGCGCGGCTGTGCCCGAACACGACCGGCGCCGAGCTCCGCAGCGTGTGCACGGAAGCCGGCATGTTTGCGATCCGTGCGAGGCGAAAGTCTGTGAGCGAGAAGGACTTTCTCGAGTCGGTGAACAAGGTGATCAAGGGCTACCAGAAGTTCTCGTCGACACCCAAGTACATGGTCTACAACTAAGCCACGAAGAGGGGGAAGGGAGGGGACGGACGCAAGTGGGACGGTGACGACGACACTGGAGGCAAACACCGGCGTCAGACAAGAACCAGCAGAAGCAGAGCAGACGCGGGACTGGCACTTCTGAGCACACCACCCACCTTGGTGTGGTGTGGTTGGAGGCAGGAAGTAGCACCACAGCGGAGCAAAAACCACTGAAAACACGACGCAGTTGGCTGGTACTCACGCATATGTTCACATAAGTTTAAAAAACCCGCACGAACGCCCATGTGCGTGTGCTGAGAGGTGGTCAGGCGGAGGCTCCGAGTGATGAACAAACCACCACCAGAAGCCATCCGAATGCCCGACCACAGAAAAGTCGACGAAGAACAGCGTCGGCGGCCTCCTGATCCGCTCCGTTCGCCTTGCTGGAACTGTCGCAAATCGGTCGGTCGGTAGGTGGATCGGTCGGTCGGTCGGTTGTCACTGCCTTGCAACGTCCTACTGGTCGGTAAAGTCGAACATGGGGCGGAGGACGAGCGACTCCCAGTCCACGAGCAGAAAGAACGACTCGAGCATCGGCAGCCGGTTGCCTGCGACCGCCGACGTGCTGCCGTACTTGCCACGGATCGAGAGGTCAAAGCCGCCGCCGGGAAGGTCGTGGCGGCGCGTGAACTTCCACATGTAGCACTCGTCCGTCCACACGAGGTGCTGCGCGTCGTTCGTTGGCGGCACGACCGACTTGCTGATGATCGCGAACGTGTCCTTGTCGATCGACACGCGGCACACAAGCGTCATGGCGTGACGCGGGAAGCTCTCGCCAAGAAACTGGTGGATATTGCGCGTCAGGAACATGTTGTCGTTAATCTTCTTGAGAATCTGAAGGCGTGTGGGCGTAAGAGAAACAGACAGAGAGTGAGAGACCAACCACAACAGATACTGAGCTTTTCCAGGACGCGCACGTACGCAGAATTTGCTCCGGCGCTTTTGCAGCAGCTCTTGGCGCAGCTCGTCATGGAAGAGCGCCCACGTCTCGTTGAACGCGTGCATTATGTCGTCGCCGACAAACGTCTTCTCAGAGAATGCGTGCAAGTACATGGACTTGGACTCGCGCTGCGTGTTCCAGCCGAGGTACACGACCGGCTCGCCGTTCACTTGGTACTCCATCATCTCCATGAACGCTTCCCGCGACGTCTTTTCGAGCTCGTCATCCGGTGGAAACTTGACATTCTTCATAAACTGGATACTGTCGGTCGACGGCTATGATAAAAGTAAGGGGAGTCAGCACCCAAGGACATCGCCTCGCCTCGCCTCTCCCGTCCGATACACACACGCACCGGCATGGCTTGCTGGATCTTCTCGGCAAAGCGCTGGCGCTTGCGGTTCTCGCTCAGCAAGAACTCTTTCTGGCGGCGCAGGCACTTGGTCAGCTCCATCACTTCGACGTACTTTTCAATCTTACTCGACCGCTCCAACGGCGTCGTTGACGGGTCCTGGTTTGCACGCGCAGCTACGCGGTTCGCCAGTACACTCTCCAAGCGCACAATCTCTCCACGCATTTGCTCATTCTCTGACTGGAAAGAAACACCAGAGGAGATGAGTCCGTCCATCCGTCCATACAAAAACCAAGTCAACTACACGCCCACAAAGCGAAAACGCACGCCGGCGGCGGAGGCGCCTTGCTTGCCGCTGTACGGGCGGCCAGTGTACGGCGCGACAGCAGAGCCCGACGAGCGCGGTGTGTTGTTGCTGTACGGCTCGTCGTCGCTGTTGCTGCCAGCGAGCAGCGAGAGCGCGTACTGGTCGTCGCGGAGCTCGATCGCCATGGCGGACGAGAATGTATTGACTTGAGTGTGCTTACTCGCACTGCTGCTTGTTTGCAAGTGGTGCGAACTGTCGTCAGCTGTTGTCCGAATTTCAGAAATTCGGCAGGACGGGTTTGAACATTCGCGTGCGGGATACAAAAACCAAGTGGGTTGCGAGACTCATGCAACAAACCAAGTGACGTGTCCTTCCATCGTAAAAAAGCATCTCACAAATCGCACATAGTCGAGCGGAGTACTCTCCGATCACCTAAACGCGCCTTTTCCATGCATTTGAATCCGTAACATCAGCGCGTAGCACGTGTAGTCGCAGCCGCCTCTCTTCGAACCCCAGATGATCGTGTTCAACCAAACCGATTGAGCCCTTTCGACCTTTTCACGTCGGCACTCGCGCCGCTTTCCACACCCTTGCGCAAGCGCCAGCGACCAACGGACCAAGAGGTCAATCGCTCTATCGCTCGCTCACTCGAGTGACAAACGACCACTCACCGCGAGCGCCCGACCAGCGCTGCTCCGTTTCATGCGCGCAGGAGCGGCTCGGGCGGCTCCCGTGGCACGTGCAGCAAGCGCCGACGACTACCGCCTCTTCCCAGGTTTGGTTTGGTTCGCGTCTGTCTTGTCAGACTGTGTCTGTGTGTTGCTATGTGCGTACACACAGACTAATGACGCGAGTGGCAGGCCCAGCAGCGGTGCTTCCGCTGTCGCAGCGCGAGTGCCGTCTCGAACGCGTCGCCGCTATGGACGGCGCTGAGAAGAGTCTCACGCCCGTGACGATGGACAGCAACGAGTGGGAAAGTGCGGGTATGAGTGGCGGTAGTGGGCATCGCGGCCGAGGAAATGCCTACCGCAAGCACCACGGCGGCGGTTACAGCGCCCAGCCGACGTCAGCACTGGTACGGACCGAGCGTGTGACTGGACTGGCCTGAACTGAACGACGACAGTGTCACTGGAAGAGACGACTCACATCTACGTACCGACCTGTATACGCGTCGCAGGACGTGCTCCGGAACGACCGCACGCCACTCAACACGCCGTACACTCCGCAGCTCGTGAAGCTCCACCTTGAGCGCCATGACGAGTACGAGCAGCAGCACCTCGGCGACGAGCAGTACGAGCCGCACGGAGCGAAACAGTTGGTCGCGTCGCTCAAGACGAAGCTCGCGGCGCTCGCGCAGCCAGTGCGCACGATCCGGTGCGTACGTGGCGTGGCTGGTGATACCTGCACTGCTGAACAGACTGGCTGACGAAGTGATGGCTCGTGACGTTACGTTCTCAGGAACGTGGTGGACGCGTCGGTGGAGCTCGTCGTCCCGCGTCTTGTCCTCCAGTCGTGGCTCTTTGCGAAGGTACGCTGGCTGTCGCGTCCAACCTGATGCCTGGATGGGGTAGAGAGGACCTCAGCTGACCCGTCCGCACCTGCTTCTGTATCATGATGAACGGACGACAGTACCGGAAGTGGGTCGTGTGGTACTTGACTGCGGTCGTGAGCGTCCCTCTCGCGATGCTGCTGAGCCCCATGGTGATTGCGCTCTGCATCTGCACGTCGCCGATCTGGCTGGCTGGCGTCGCCGTCGTTGTCGTGCGCGCTGTCGTTCCTGTGTGGAGCCACCCACCGCTCGCGCCTGCGACGTACGTCCGCACAGCGTCGCCACACACGTTGCGCCACCACAACGGCCACCACCGCCACCACCGCGACCGTGGCGACGACGAGAGCAGCAGCCACCCGAACTCTTTGTACCGTCACGCGCGCATCTCGCCACGCGACGCGGACCAGGACGGGTAGGCGACAAGTGACACAGAGAGAGAGTGTGTGTGAGAGAGAGAGAGAGAGAGAGAGCGTAGGGTGTATGTGTTTGAGTGCGTGTGTGGGCGGGCGGGTGGGGAAGAGCAGAGAGCCAACAGGGTCGACGCGACCGTAGCCGAGCAGTCGGGAGGAGCCCCCACCCCACCCCACCACGGTATTTTAAAGCTGCTTGTGCGTGACGACTGCGAGTCCCACGATGAACGCCCCGCCGACGAGGAAGAAGTCGGCAGAGAACCCAAAGCGACGTGGCGGACGCACACGCGTCGGATCACTGCTGTTCCCAGCCTGCAGCACGTCGTCCGCGATCGTCGCGTCGCTGTCGATGTCGTCATCGCTTTCGAGCGGATATGCTTCGTCGTCGTAGTGCAGTTGGATGTCGAGCACCGAGCCAAAGAAGTCGGTGAGCGGGACACTGTCGATCGGCCGGCCAAGAATGTCGGCGCGGTAGTCGGGCGTTGAGAAGAGCATGCGCGGGTCGTAGAAGCGGAAGAGGTCGCGCAGAGACGCGTCGCGGATCCAGTCGCCGACCTTCATGCGCTGCAAGTAATCGAGCGTCGCGTACGTGAAGCGGTCGATCACGGCGATGCCGAGCTGTAAAGAAGCGAAACGACACGGGCACGCGAGCGTCAGTGCCTCCTGGTAAGTGTGGCTGTCGCCTCTCTCTCTCTCTCTTGATACAAGAGCGGAACGCACCTCCTCGTCCGAGTGGTGCGCGTACGAACTCTCGCCTGTCTGCGAGCTGCCGATCGTGACGACGTTTGGCGACACGATCGCGTTCGAGAGCGAGCCAGCTTGGCACGTGTCGACCATGAAGAAGATCTCATTGTAGCTGTCATGCGACACAGGAGAGAGAGAGAGAGCTCTTGTGAGCCGACAGGACCTGAGCTGCCTTCCCAGCCACACAGAGAGTCACGCACCGCTTCTTCACGTGCATCTCCTGGATCGAGTCGGCAATGTCTTGGCTCGAGAGCTCCTCAAAGTCCTGGAACTTGAGGAAGCCGTCGCCACCGTGGCCCGTCATGAAGATCTGCCAATCATCCAGCCATCCACAGTCCATTGAAGTGCTGTGAGGCTCTGCGTCCCTGTCCCTGTCGCTCTCTCTCTCTCTTTATCTGACGCGTACGCACAAAGATGTTGCTGTTCTCGTCCGTGTCGAGCT
The DNA here is from genome assembly GCA_023333755.1 of Globisporangium uncinulatum. Lineage (NCBI taxonomy): Eukaryota > Oomycota > Peronosporomycetes > Pythiales > Pythiaceae > Globisporangium > Globisporangium uncinulatum. The sequence goes on from JAASFJ010000342.1 coordinate 13,911, forward strand.
TCTTGGACGCTGGTGTTCCTGGCTGGTGGCGCCCTGGACACTCCCGTCATCATCGTCAGCGGAAAGGAGAACATGAAGGAACTGCCACCGCTGTCGTCTCGCACCTGTGAGCACTGTGATGAAGTTTGCGACCGTCACTTCAGCGCCCCGGTAGTCGACCTCGACGTTCTTCCCGTAGCTGCCGAGAGCCATTATTGCGCACAGTTCCATGGTGGTGGGGCGGTCGTTACACACAAGCCATCACTCACTCTCATCCTCTCTCTTGGTAGTGATGGCGCCACGACCGCACGCACAGATTGATCTTTTGCGACCGGCTGTTGAACACCTCGCCGGGGAAGCAGTTGCGCGCATTGCACGGCATTTGGTCGGCCAGCATGAGGATGATCTGCACTCACACAGTCACACACGTGGCCATGTATCCATCAGCTGTCTCGTCCTCTCTGCGCTGTTATGAACACAGGTAGGCGGACCCACCTGGCTGTCGGGGATCCCCAGACGTTTGACCGAGTGGTAGAGCGAGAGCGCATTCGCAATGTGCCGGTAGTTGTTCCAGAAGCGCGACGTGTCCACCTGCTCGCGTGTGTGGGAGGTCAGGCGCGGCACGAATCAACCACGCACTTCAAAAACCATGCACCACGCACCACGACCGCCCAGTTGTTTGTGTGGCGGTGATACGCAGCTGCGGCTTCTGCGGCCGGTGGTGACGAGCTGAACGCCACCACCGCCAGCAGCGTCGCCACGACCAACAGCACCCGACGCACTCGGAGCGCCATTTTCGCCACTCCCACAATTAATTGTGCGGGACGAGCTCCACTTTGGGTTTTCACCCCATAAAGTGGAGCATACATTTTTCAAGATGGCCGACGCGAGCAGCGTCCTCCTCGTCGCGCGCGTGCGCATGAAGAAGCGCGAGGGCACAGCCGAGTTCTCCGAGAAGGCACTGCGGTGGACGCCTGACGCTGCCGGCCCTTCCTCCACTGCTGAGGTCGTCAAGCCAGTCGTGGTGCTCTGGACCACCGTGCAAGAGCAGCAGGTGCGATACAGTCTCTCTCTCTCGTTCCTTTCATCCTTCGCCTGCCGATAGACTGGATTCGTATATGCGTGCTGACGGCTCGCACTGACCCAGGTATCGTCCGCGACGTCCCCGCGTGCGATGCTGCGGCTGCGCACAGCTGGCGGTGCGACGCTTGTGCTTGAGTTTGTATCCACCCAATCGCTCGAGCACGCGTTCCGTGTCCGGGACGACGCGAAAGAGCTCGTGGCTCAGTATGTCGCCGCCAGTGCGAGTGGGCGCCATCGCGCGCTGTCCAGTGCGCCGCTCTGTACGCCAGCGGAGATCAAACAACGCGCCGCACTGCTCGCAGCCCACGCGACGCTCAAGCGACAGCACACCGAGATGGTCACGGACGGGCTCATCTCGGAAGAGGACTTTTGGGCGAGTCGACGGCACTTGCTTGCGAACGAAGCGAGCAAACGGCAACGCACTGCCAAGACGTCTGCGATCCTAACCGACTTGAGCGGCGACACGGACGCTGGGAACGTCGTCAAGTACAATCTGAACGCCGAAGTGATCCACCAGATCTTTATCCAGTACCCCGCTGTGCACGTCGCGTACGAAGCCCAAGTGCCCGACAAGATGAGCGAGACTGAGTTCTGGGGCGCGTTCTTCAAGTCCAAGTACTTTCACCGGGACCGGAAAGCTGGCCACGAAGACATGTTTACCAAGTACGAAGAAGAGCGCGAGCGAGACGTGGCCCAGCGAGTAGCTGTTGACCCACGGGCAGTCGTCGATCCACTGGTTGACCTCACAGCGACAGACGGGGACTTCTCGGCTCTCCAACGAGCGTTGACGAAGCGCACGCAGCAGCCAGGCGGTAGTGGTAGTACCGGTAAAGACGACACGTCACGGATCACGATCGCCAAGTTCAACCGCCACGGAGCGTACGTACTGGACCCGTCGCATGCTGGGAAGCTCCCGCCCACCAGTCGGGACAGTGTGGCGGCGACCCCGACGACACTGTCGGCTACGTCGACACGGGCGACGTACCACGACAGTCTGGCGGAAGCGACGCTGCTGGACGACCTGCAGACGAAACCGCCGCCGCCGTACAACCCGCTGACGCTCGAAGACGAGTCGCGGTACTTCCAGCAACAGACCCAAACTGTCGGCGACAGCGCCGACCGTCCGACAGCGCCATCGTCGTTGCTGGACGAGGCTGCCCGTCGTTTCCAGAGCATATGTAGCGCTCCACTTCCGCTCGCCAAGGCGTTCCCGAGTGCACAGGCGGCGCTCGACGTCCTGGACGAGATTGTCGCGTGTTCCGAGTCGGGCGTCGACGGTACTGGCGCGTTCAGCAGCAGCAGTGGCGCCATGACGGCGGACTTTATCCCGACCGAGTTCAAGAAGCAAGTGTACGCGCAGTTCCACGACGTGAACGAACTCATGCGCCACTTCCTGTCGTTCAAAGCCAAAGTCGCGCACGGCAACGGCGACGCGTACGCGCAGAGCAAGCTCGACAAGATTGTCGCCAAGATGGGCGTCAAGTACGATGAGATTGGCAAGATCCGCGAGAGTTTGCCGCCGCACGAACGGAACCTCCTTGCGCCACTGCTCAAGCCGTTTGAAGACCAGCTCAACCTTGCATTTATATAGGCGAAAGCTGAAGGAAGACGAAGAGGAAGAGCAGGTTGGTCGGATGGATGGATGGATGGATGGATGCTGCCGTGTCCGATGGAAGGTGGTAACGGGAACGCTTGCACGCGATTGCGATTTTTCAATTGTTGCAAGCTGAAGATTCGACTGTTGAGAAGAATGATGATCATTCTTGGCCGTTTTCTCCGGAATGATTGTGATTGCGAGACGCCGACGCGCGTGCGTCCTACACCATAGTGATATAAGACCGAAAGCACGATACTTGGTGTATGCTTGTCAACTTGACTTCAGAATTCATTTCGCCGTGGCCAGCTCCAACCACCACGCAGTTTGCGTCCAAGACAGTGACTTCGTCCACGTCCCCTACTCTCTACGTGCGCACGCTCGACGGTTTCCAAAGCAACCAACAGGATGGGGCTGTCCAAGCTGCTTCGTCCCGTTGCGGCCACTGCAGGTTCGTTCGACTGTACATACCGTCCCCCACTCATGCTGACAATCCCTTCGGTCATCATCACTGACGACTGACAGGCTTGCTGCTCGTGGCAGGATACACCACGAAGGGCCGCTTCTGGGAGTGGGTGCCTGCGAGCTACGCGAGCCTCGAGCGCGTGGAGCGCAAGATCCTCGAGCAGAGCATCGACGCGCCGTTTGAGATGATCAAAGTCGCACGTCTCGGCACCGTCATTGTGCCGTGCACGGATGCAGCCAAGGTGCAGCGTGGGGAAGCCAAGAACCTCGTCATGGTGCATGGCTTCGCGGGCGGCAACGCTGTGTGGGCACCGGTGCGTGGTTTTCTGATACTGAGTGAGTGAGGGAGGGAGTGGGTCGACACGAACTGACTGGTGGTCGTGCATGCGACTTGGCGGCTGCAGAACCTCGCGCACTTGGCAAAGCACTTCAATGTGGTACGTGGGCTGCAGCGTCCGCGCCTCCTTCCATTCCTCCTCGTCACGCATATCGGCTCACACTGTTGGGCTGTCGTTGCGATGCAGTACGCAGTCGAGTGGATCGGCGTCGGCCGCTCGGATCGGCCAGACTTCCCGTTCAAAGATGTGCGTTGAAGAAGGCTCTGGGTGTGGTCACATCCACGAGACGACACGACACTCGACCGGAAGCTCACACACGCTCTCTTCCTCTCTACTGTGCGCATTCAGTTTGACAGCGCGAACGCGTTCGTGCTTGACGCGTTCGAGGACTGGCGCAAGGAGCTCGATCTCCAGAGCTTCCACCTCTGCGCGCACTCGTTGGGGGTGCGTTCATCCGTGGGGGCGTTTCTTGCGTAGTAGAGTGTGTGGCTCACTAGCAATCACTCTGCTCGCCCCCTCCGTCCCCTCTTTCAGGCGATCTTCGCGTCGTCGTACGCTGTCGAGCACCCCGACACTGTCAGCGTACGTGCTGCCAACGAGCGTCCTCCTCCTCCTTCTCTCGCTCACTCATCGTGATTGCCCACTCTCCCAGCACCTCCTCCTCGTGTCCCCTGCCGGTGTCGGCCACCCGCCAGTGCCGGACCCGACCTCGGAGCTCGAGCAGGCTCGGCGCCGCTCGTGGGTGCGGCGGATGGTGTTCAGTGCGTGGGAGAATGGCGTAACGCCCATGACGCTCGCACGTGTCGCAGGTCCGTACGGTCCGCAGCTCGTGACGAACGTCCTCTCGCGCCGCATCTCGTTCATGCCGGAGACCAGCGCGCTCCGGAGTGGCGTGATCGACCTCGCAGACTTGAGCGAGTACATCTACCACAACTGGGCGCTCAAGGCATCGGGCGAGAAAGCCATGACAACGCACCTCGCACCAGGCGCGTACGCAGTGCGGCCGCTCACGGACCTGCTGCAGCCTGCGAGTGTGCGTATGCCGCTCACGTTCATCTACGGTGGCGAGTCCGACTGGATGGACTTTCGCCACGGACGCGAGGTCGTCGAGCGCTTCGAGCGCCAGCACCGCCGAGCAGCGCTGCACCTCGTCCCGTACTCTGGCCACCAAGTGTTCCTCGACAACCCCGCCGACTTTAACCGCGTCGTCGTCGAGTGTCTGCAAGACTAGATCGTGGGTGGATGTGGTGTTGTCCACTCCATCCTCTACTGTTTGTTCTACGACAGTAGAGTCGCTACCAACAACTACACCCTCATAGACCACCTTCGTGTTGCCTCGACTGCGTCGTTCGCCATGGCATTGTCTCTACGTGAGCCAGTCTCACACTCACACTCTCCGCCGTGCTTGAAAGAGCGCAATATCGCCCTGTTGGAAGTCGCGATGGAGCTCCGCGACAGGCACCTCAGTGACAGCGAACTCGTGCTCAAAGCGCGCAAAGAACGCACGTTCAGACCCGTGCCGCCGCTTGTACGCGAGCAACAGCAGCGTCTCGGGCTGCACGAGCGCACGTAGCGAAACCAGCAGCGCTTCAAACGCCTCGACGTACGGACACGCGACAATGTCCGCACCGAGCACGACGTCAAACGACGGCGTTGTTGTCGCGAGCGTGTCCTCTTTCGCACCATCCGCGAGCATCAGTTCGCCCCAGAGGTACTGCCGGGCGCGACACGTGGCCGCCAATCCATTGAGCTCGATGTTGCGCTGTGCGAGCTCGACAGAGCCAGTGTCGCCATCTGTGAGAACCACACGACGAGCGCCAACCAGTCCGGCAGCAATGCCTGCGAGCCCCGGACCACAGCCGAGCTCGAGCACGCGGCGGCCGCGCACGAGCTCGCTGCGGCTCTCGAGAAAGAGAGCGAGCGCGATCGAGGCGTCGTACACCGAGGCGCCAAAGCCCAAGCGCGTACCGCCGCGGCCATCCGCGCGCCAGCCCTGCGCGATCTGCACGCGACGATCAGCGAGCGGGAACCACCGCGTCGCGTCTCGGAGCGCGTCGTGGAACGGATTGCGGTACGAGAACGCAACGAGCGCTTGCGATGGCGCCGTGGGTGTCGTGTGCGTGGGTGTGGCTGCGTCGCCCTCCATCGCAGTGGTCACGTTTGCGTCCGTGGGGATGGCTGGATCCATGCTGGCGGGTGATGACACCACAGCACTTTTGACCTCAAAAACACCAATTGATGCTCGAAATGGGACGGGAACGGTACAATTGTGCAAAATGCATGGAAGCCTGAAGTGAAGTTGTCTTGGCCTCAGATCTCAAGGTTGGCGCCAAACAACGTTCGCTTGAGGTTCCCTTCCAGCTCCGTGCTGGTGCTGGCACCAGCGCTCGATGGATGCTTGCGAAGCCAAACGAGACGTGGTCTTGCTGAGCTCACACAGCAAGCGTGGCAACCACGACGACAAGATCAAAGATTTCCAACTGCCCTTTTTGATCTCTCCCAACCTATCGCCTTCGTTGCTGTGCAAGTAAGTACCTTCATCCTGTAGTACGGCTGCGTGGCTGGTTTCTCGCTGCCCAAGACACCGCGACGTCGCTCCTCAATACCGCATCGCTTGCAGAGAGTCGTACTCGGTTCTCCAATACGTCGCACGAACTTCGCTGAGTGGAATCACGCCAAGGACGAGATACTCGTCGGCTTGAGCCCCGTAGAACAGGGCCAGGTCCTGCGTGTTGATTTCGTACAGCACTTTCTGTCCACCGCATCGCAGCTTGCCTCCCCACCTGATCGTGTGCGCTTTGTCCGAGAAAGTCGACAGGAATGGGCTTGGGAAGGAGTTCTGCCGGTCGAAATGGTGCCGCCGCGCCTCGTTGAAGACATACGGATCTCGTAAGTCCAGGGTGTTGTCGATAGTTGAACACCATCGGGAAGTCAGTGGTCGGGTCGTCTGGTTTGACTCAACGCGCCAAACCGTGTAAGGTTTGAGCAGGAGCGGGACGAGGAAGCTCGCACTGTTATCGCTCATGTCGTAGTAGATCACACTGGGATTGGCCATACCGTCGCGGCTTCCGCTGTTGTAGCTGAAGGTTGGGAAGCTCGTTGAATAGCAGCTCGGGACGAGCTTGCTGCTGTGATCGGACGTGACTGAGGTGCTTGTGCGAGTCAAGGAAGATTGAAGAATGAAAGACTGTCATTCGTGTGGGCGAAGCGTACGGAGAGTGAAGTACTGTAGTCCCGTTCGTCAGTCAGTTGGAATGTCACACTCAAGTTCTCCTGTACAGACTCCTCACACCCACGACACATGCAATCATAGTGCGTGTGTTGGTGGCTACACGTCCTGCTGACCTCGCAAGGCACGTGTGTCTACGCAGTGAGCACGTCCGTGAGCATCGAGTTGAACGCTTCGACGTTGTCCATGAACACCTGGTGACCTGCGAGCGGCACTTTGAGCACCTGCACGCGCTGGTGGCCGTCGAAACTCTCCGCCACCTGCCACCACGAGCCAACAAACGTTCAGTGAGTACTGGTATCGCCACTGTCGGGGGTCTCGGCAATAACGATACTGCAGAATGCACCTCGCACCTTCTCGCCATGAATTGAGTCCATCCAGTCCGGACCACCGCCGTACCTGTGTCGTCGTCGTGCACACCACCATGAACGCACTCAGTCATTCCACTTGCCGCTTGCAACGTACAGTTCGCAGCCAACACACACACTGCCACATTGGAGACGCACATGAAGGTGATTGGGATCTTGATCGTCGCAGGCGTGAGCATCTCGCTCAGTGGCTTCCTCGCGAACACGCCCTGCTCGGCAAGCGAATCGGAAGAACGGGTGAGAGATCCATCCAGTCCGTCTTTACGACGCACGGTCACAAAAAGCCGGACTGGATCGCACACATCAACCGACGTCGTACCGGGTGCAGGTGTGTGTGCATCGCGATCTCGCCCGAGCTCTTGAGAGCCCAGTTGTGGTACCAGTACTCGGCGAGCGTCTCGACTGGGATGAGTCCGCGCTTGATGCAGCTCGACTCGGGCATCACGCTCACACGTGCCGCTGCGATGAAGCGCAGAAGAGCTGGGCCGAACGGACCCGCGTACCGGATCACACTCTGCTCCGTGGTCCCAACCACCACAGCACGCGCACAGCCAAGTCGATAGAATGAGCACACGAGCTCGGATCTGGACCGAATGGTTCTCCTCGATCCGGACACGGAAGAGAGGAGACAAGAGGAGACATGACGCACCATTGGAGTGAGGCGGAGGTTCCAGAGGAACCGGAAGAACCGGATGAAGAGCGACTGCGGACTCGGCGGAGGCAGCGCACCGACTCCGGCCGGGGACACGAGCACCAGATGCTCTACACGGTCTGGGAAGCGCACGGCGTACGAGCTCGCAAACATCGCCTGCGCTCCAGTTGGTAAGTTAACAGCGTAGTGCAGTCGATTGGTACAGAAGTGTGAGTGGAGTTGTCATCATTGGGGTGATCGTAGGAGCGACAGACTCACCCCCATCGAGTGGCCGCACAGGAAGAACTTCTCAAGCTGCACACAACCACAACAAGAGCTCTCTACACGTCAGAACAAGCAACCAAGCAGCTATCTAACGTACAACCAGCGGCGCACCTGAACCTCCTTGCGCCACTCTTCAATGCCGTTGACGAATATCGTGTCCGCTGCTTCTTGCTGTCCAGCGAGTGAGCAAACGAGCGATTCGCCACGTCAGTCGAGCAAAGAGCGACCACCAGTCCATCCGGGAGTGATGACTCATCGCTCTCTAACACACACCTCGTACGACGCAAAGTCTGGGCGATCCGACCGACCAGTGCCCACCCACTCGATCGCGTACTGGTAGTGATCACGGTACAGTGCACGTCAGTCCGTTAGTCAGTCAGTCACCTCGACACTCGCCCACTTCGACACGAGCAGCTTCTCGACGCACCACGTCAAAGGTCTTTGCCAGGAACTCGAGGTTCTACAGACGCCCAAGCACCCACCCATACTGTCAGTCAGTCCCCATGTGTGCCGTACTAACCCACAGAATCCAACGACACACACAACGCACGCAAGCCCAGAGCGCGTTGCCGGCTGCGAAGCCGTGCACGAGCACGAGCGTCTGAGGAGCACCAGTCTTGGCTTCGGCCGTGCACGGCACATGGACTGTGCCCAGGCCTGCGACTTTCGACAGCTCAAACGGCACCGCCACGTTGCGACTGAGGATGCGGCGCTCAATGCGCTCGAGCTCCTCGTAGCGAGCAGGGACCCAGAAGCGGGCGTGAGAGACCGCGACGATGAGTGGCGTGAGGACAAACACGAGCGCAAAGCTCACTGCGTGCGAGGCCATACGCACATAGAGAGAGCAAGCCAGTCAGGCATACGCTTCGGGTCCCACCAGCGCCCACTCACTCCCTACTGACGTACCGAGCGTGAGGCCCGTGACAAAGCGCCAGTGCTCGAGCACGTAGAGCGATTCCCAGAGCAGCCCGACGAGGAAGAGCGGCGCGAGCGTGTCGACAAAGAGCCGCAGGCCGTCGTTCCCAGCGAGCGGTGACACGGCGGCGTCCAACCACGCGACCACGAGTGCGTGGAAGCGCCACTGGCTGACGAGCAGCGCGAGCAGCGACGTCGCAAGCAGTGCGAGGGTCTGTGCGAACGCGTGCTCCTTCTCGAGCTCGTGCAGCAGGCGGTCGGCGTCGCTCTGGCGCGCGGCTGCAGCCTCGAACTCGTGCGCGTGGCGCTGCTCCACGAGCGCGACTTCGAGCAGCACGGCGGCTGCCAGCAGCGCGAGCAGCGCTGTGCCCGCGATTGAGAGCCGCTTGGACGACGCCGTGAGCACGCGACCGACTGCACCGTACGCTAGTCCGAGCGGTGTGAGCAGTAGGAGCGCAATGAGAGCGATACTCGCTTTCCAGAGCGCGATGCGCGGCCGTGGTAGGGGCCCACTGGGGGCGGCGGTCGCGGTCGCCATCCTGAGAGAACGACGAAGGTGTGGTGGTCGCCGTCGAGATTCGAAAAGTGAGCCCCAATTCTGTACTTTTGGACACTGAAAACGTTGATCAAGTGAGCTCTTCAAGCCTCTGCAAAGCAGATTCGGAATTTCGAGTGCGACGACAAGGGAGGAGAATGGAGAGTACAAGTGCTGGTTGCTTCACAGCGCTGCGCAGGCACGTGTGCGCTACGAAATGCAGCGAAAGCTCGAGGCCGACGAGTGGCAGCACAAGTGCCGGCGCACGCGACAGGAGCGCGAGATGATCGACGCAGAGTGACCAGCAGCGACGAAGGGGTGCGTTGAGGTCGTGTTAGGACTATAAATTGGACGTTGTGGCACGAGAGTTCGACCTCTTCTCGCTTTCGAATGCAAGACTCTGTTCAGAAGGCGGAGAGGTTGGGGAACCGTCGCAACACCTCTCGCTCGCAGGTCAATGCGCTCAAGCGATGATGATTTTTCCCTATCGGAGTTTCAAACATAACTCGATTGTGTTTGTACTGTACTGTATGCGTGTGCGTGAGCTGGAGAGCTCCGCGTGAACCAGGAGCGACTGTGGGAGAACGAACGACATCCGAAAGCGCTTCGCGTAGGTCCATCAACTCAACCGACCGTGGCAACGCTGTGATGCTGTGGTATCTGAAGTCAGTCCGTTGCTGTGCACGTCGTAGAGCGTCTTCATGAAGAAACACAAGGACAATAAGGTGCGTCGTTTACTGCTGAACTGCATACGTTGAGACTCGCCTTCTGGCTCGAGGATTCTTACATGCATGCTCTCACATGTGCTCTTCGCAGGAGCGCGAGCGCGGAGCCCGTCTGGCGGAGACATCATTGCAGGAAGCCAGTGGCCGCGTCGCTAGGAAAGAGGCGAGTCACGCATCGAGGATATTCTGCAGCTCGAGTCTCGTCTACACGATGCGCTCGCAGAGCACCAGTCTCCACAACAGGAGCCACAGTCCGTTAAACTAGCCAGTGTCCTCAAGAAGCGAGAAGCTGGGCTGTGATCCAAAGAGCTGTGTGGGAGCTCGAACGAGAGAAGGTGTGGCTCGTTGCGAGTTGGGCTGTCGTTGTATGGTTTGCACGACGACACTCGCACCATCTGATTGCAGCGTTGCGGATACTACTATGAAGCAATTGAGAGGCAGCTTCATGCCCAGTACGAGCAAAAGACGACTCGACTCGCCGCAGAACAACTCGAGGTCGGTGATCAGCGATACTTGCCGTCGGAGCGTTTCCGTAGTGCGTGCTAGTAATGTCGAGCTTAGCCTGACACTGACACATGTGCTCATGGCCTCTCCGATGTGGATCCAGGCACAAGAATTGTGTGACGAGCAGGACCGAAAGCAGCACGATCTCAATCTATTGGAGCACTCTCTAGCTGTCCGTGAAGAGATGGTGGGGATTCAGAAGATCAGCGTGCGCTAGTGTCAGGAGAGCGCATCGATGGGGCGAGAAGAAGCATCCGCTCGATCTGCGGTTTGTTTGAGTCCGTACAAGCTTCGTAAGCCCAGCAGCAGCAGTCTGGTGCATCGTTTCAAGCCCTGAAGGAAGCGCATGATCGCTCGAGGTTCAGGGAAGTCTGAGCAGCTCATGCGAGCTGCTGCTTGTAAGGTGTGTTGACCCGAGACTGAAAATCTTTGTGTCTACTCCAGGAGCGCAAGGTGGCGATCTTTGCCCACGAAGTAGAGATCCAGCACCAAGTGATCACCGCGAGACAGCAGCAGCAATGCGAAATTCACACACAAGCATCAGCTTGCAGATGAGCAGCAAGAGTCTGCTATACTTCCGCTACAAGTATCAGAGATCTTCTGGTTTCACAGAACCCCAAGACCAGGCATTAGAACGTCCGTCTTCTGGCACGGTGACGTCAAGGCTACGACGCGGTCTCACGGCGCCGCTTTTCAAGAGCAAGTATGTCGAAGAAGCGACGTAGGGTGCGGTACTTCATCGCTCAAGCCAGCAATGACTTGAGTTGGTTCTCATTGATTCGCGACGCACATATCACGACAATCGAACCTTGTTGTCGCAAGGAGTCTCGAGTGTCAAACCATGAAGAGCCGCACTAACTCTCGACGGCAGACGCAGTTGACAGCAGCTCCTGCAAAAGGCTGTGCCGAGACGAACGAGTCACTGTCCAAATGTACTACATGATGTTATGAACGCACACATTGTTTGGCATTTCGATCCGTGTCTTGCTTGGCTCGACGATGAGATCCAATGGATCAGGATGCCACGACTCGAACGAAGAGTCAAAGCCAAGCACTGAAGACCCCTTGCAAGCGACGACACTTGCTTCCCTAACGCTTTCGTCCGTGCGTGCGCTTGATCAGCTCGAAGCGTGCGACTCGCGGCATCGACTGGTAGTGGTTCTTCAGCAGGTGCATGACGATTGCAACATACCCGAGATGACTCGCGTACTCGACCGACGACCAGTGCGCCATCCCGTCGTTC
>JAASFJ010000343.1:0-25770 GCA_023333755.1 Globisporangium uncinulatum
ACTCGACACACGCTCTCGGTCGCAACTGCGCACTTTGTTCGTGTCGTGGCTGAAAGGCAGCGAGATGTACGCGAGTGCCGCTTGTGTGGAGAGCACGACGAAGCCGAGCGTCATGAGCAGCGGGTGCCAGTTGAAGACGCGGCCGTCGGCGTAGCCCCACGCGAAGCCCGAGAGGTCCTTTGGCGAGACGACGTTGCCAACTTTCACGTATTGCGTGAGCGCAGAGCCCATCCAAACAGCCACGAGCACGAGCACGACCACGGGCAGCGTCTAGTAGAACATAACAAAAATACCAGAGTTGGGATCAGAAGACGTCAGCACTTTGCACGGCACGATAGACAAAAGGAGAGCGAGAAGTGCTAGAGAAACGTACATGCGCGAGGATGCGGAAGACGAGCGCTGTCGAGTGCGCCATGCTGTACGGGCCGGAGCGATGCAAAGTGGTCTCGATGGTCTTCAGAAGTGTTGAAATGCAGAACCTCCGGAATTCTTTGGCTTCGATTTTTACACAGATCGCAATCAAGCCAATCAAAGACAATTCAGGCTGAGTGACGTGAAATCATTAGACATTAATACTCTATTCAATTCAATATTACAAAAATATTCGCACTTTCCTATAAATTACAAAAATAAGCAAACATGATATGGAAATTATGTCGTCACTGTTGTTGAGTAGTTTGATTGGACATCATTTTTATCGAATCAAATGGCTTGATTTGTTTACATCATCATCACTAGCTCTCAAATCTAAAAACAATCCAGAATTAGCAACAAATTTTCTCAGACTGTTCCAGTTTCTGAACTGCTTTCCCGAACTGAGTTTCAGATGTGTTAGTGTTCAGATGCGACTCAGATCAAGCTGCTTTCTAAGTGCAGATTTAGAATGATGTCATCTAAAATCGCTTGTTGTTTTTACGCTCTTCATTTTTGAATCGAACTCGCGATGCTCGCTCGCCGTGTCCTTCGCTCCGCCGCTCTCCGCGCCGAGCGCTCGCTCGCTGGCGTTCGCTCGGTGCATCTGGAGGCAAACAAGGCGTCCGTGCAGGTGCGGTCGCGCGTGACCGCCGCGTACAGGCGCGTTTGGACGAAGCGGAAAGGAGACCTCACCCATCCAAACTGCCACCGTCTCCTCCGTCTCCTTCTTCTGGTTGCTTCTGTGCTGGTCGTATCCAGGCGCTGATCCAGAAGGAGCCCGTGGTCGTGTTTTCCAAGTCCTGGTGCCCACACTCTGCAAAGGTGAAGTCGCTCTTCACAGACCTCAAGATCGACTTTGAGCTCGTGGAGCTCGACGAACGTGGTGCGTGTGCTACGCCCGCTGGGAGGCACCCAATGGCCGTCGAGGACGAACGAGTGTCCTAACGCGCGTGTGTCGTCCCTGCTCTCGCTTACTCCCTCGTGTGGAGCGCAGCGGACGGCCCCGAGATCCAGGAGCTGCTGCTGGAGCTGACGAAGCAGCGCACAGTGCCGAACGTGTTCATCAAGGGGCAGCACATTGGCGGCTGCGACGCCACGATGGCGCTCCACGCAGACAGGAAGCTCGTGCCGTTGCTCCAGTAAGCAAACACACGCGTCCACCACACGCGGCCGCTGTTGAGCTCCTCCAAGGATCCAAGAGCGCTTGGTTTGAGTTCCTTCCGATTTTGCAAGCAGCAGGAGAGCCTTTCATAACGAATAGGAATGAGCTGCTCATGTGAAGAATGAGGGAATGAGTGGTACTGTATTGCATGTCGCTGTCAGCTGCCTACACACCTGGCCGCCGCCTATCGTCATCATCAGCTACACCGACGTCGTGCCGGGGCAGTCGTCAAAGTCGCCAATGATCATCTCATCAAGCGCACGGCCGGCACCGACCATCGGGTAGCAGTGCTCGTGCTTCTCAACGACAAACTCGCCAATGATGGGCCCGTCGGCTGCGAGAAACTTGGCCATCGCGTCCGGCAGCTCCCGCTCGTCCGTGCACCGCAGGCCTTCGCAGTGCATCGACTCGGCAAACTTAACAAAGTCCGGGTTCTTCATCGCAGTCGCCGAGTAGCGCTCGTCGTAAAACAGGTCTTGCCACTGCTTCACCATACCCTGGAAGTCATTGTTCAGGACCATGACCTTCACTCCGACGCCGTACTGGGCCGCAGTCGCCATCTCCGTCAGCGTCATCGCAAAGCTCGCGTCGCCGTCAATGTCGACCACGAGTGCGTCGGGCCGTGCGACCTTAGCGCCGATCGCAGCTGGGAGCCCAAAGCCCATGGTGCCGAGCCCACCAGACGTGATGATCGTGTTCGGTCGGGACCAGCGGTAGAACTGCGCGGCCCACATCTGATGCTGGCCGACGCCAGTCGTGATGATCACGTCATCGCGGTGCTTTGTTTGCGTATACAGCTCTTCAATGACGCGCTGCGCTTTCATTGGCGCGCCGGGTTCCGACGCACGGTACCGGAACGGGTACCGTGCTTTCCAGCCCTGGAGCTTCTTGTGCCACTCGCTGCGGGGCTTGCTCTCAATCTGTGGCAGCATCTGCTGGAGATTGTACTTCGCGTCGCCGACAACTGCGACTTGCGGCGTCACGATCTTCCCAATCTGCTTGCCCGTGATCTCAAAGTGGATGATCCCACCCCGGCCTTCCGCAGCGGCTCGGCGCGCTTCCGGCGCAAAGTCCGGGACGCGGCCCGTCACGCGGTCGTCAAAGCGAGCGCCAATCGCAATCACCACGTCCGCGTCTTGGATCGCTTTGTTTGCGTACACCGAGCCGTGCATCCCGAGCATGTGAAGACTGAGCGGGTCCCGCTCGTCAAACGCGCCCATGCCTTGCAGCGACGTCGTGACGGGAATGTTCCCTTGCCGAGCGAGCGCTCGGAGCTCTTCAGACGCGTGGTTCGCACCCGCACCAGAGTAGATCACTGGCTTCTTCGCACGGTTAATCATCGCTACGGCCTTTGCGAGGTTCGCTTCTTGGTTCACGCGGTTGCCAGGGATCTTGCGCTCGCCATAGTACCCCAGCAGCTGCGGCTCGGTCGACACGGGCGTCTTGCAAATGCCAGCGGTAATGTCTTTTGGCAGGTCCACGAGCACCGGCCCCGGACGGCCGGTCGTTGCAATGTGGAACGCTTCGCGAATGTTCCGCGCGAGGTCCTTGACGTTCCGCACTTGGACGTTCCACTTTGTACACGGCCGTGTAATGCCGAGAATGTCGGCTTCCTGGAACGCGTCACTCCCGAGCACTGCAGTCGCGACTTGGCCGCTGAACACGACGAGCGGTGTACCGTCCATGAGCGCGTCTTGGAGCGGCGTGACCGTGTTCGTCGCCCCTGGTCCCGACGTGACGAGCACAACGCCAGGCTTGCCTGTCGCACGGGCGTAGCCCTGCGCCATGTGGCCTGCGCCTTGCTCGTGGCGCGAGAGCACAAAGTCGAAACGGTCGCTCTCGTGGATCGCGTCAAACACCGGCAGGATCGCACCGCCCGGGTACCCAAACACAACGTCCACGCCGAGCTCAGCGAGCGTCTCGTGGAAAATCTCGGCGCCGCTCTTGCCCACAAATGCGTCCGTGAGCTTGGGCGCGCGCTTCGCGTGCTCCATCGCAGAGAGCGCGCGTGTTTGTTGCTGCTGAGCGGCATGTGGCTGGTCGAGAAGGCTCAGGAGCGGCGCTGTCTGCTTTGCACGCAGGCGACGAGAGGCGGCGGCGAAACGCAGCGCACGCGAGAGGTGGCGGCCGCGCAGCATTGGGACGACGAGAGGGAGCGCGTGCGGGGGACGACTGCGTGCTGCGGATCGGGCGGCGAGAGCTCGAATGACAAGGACGGAGGACGAGGCGAAAGGATCTGGTGCGGGGTTCCAGTGGCTCTCCGCCGGAATGACTTGGAGTTTGTAAGGAGCTGACTGCGCAAACGC
Organism: Globisporangium uncinulatum; assembly: GCA_023333755.1. NCBI lineage: Eukaryota > Oomycota > Peronosporomycetes > Pythiales > Pythiaceae > Globisporangium > Globisporangium uncinulatum. The sequence goes on from JAASFJ010000343.1 coordinate 3,883, forward strand.
CTCTGGACAAAACACCACAAGAAATAACTGGCGTATGTAATTGATTACAATAGCGAGGATAGATGGTGTCCACCGCAACGAGCTGTCCGTCACCATGACAAACGACGACGTGGGCTTCAAGCTGGCGCTGACTTTGCTTTGCAATGCATCCACAGTGAGTCAACAACATACAAGCTGCGTTCACGTAGTGACGGTGTTGTCACGCAGAGCATTCAGCACTGCTCGTTGTCGTGTTCAGTGGTGTTCGTGTCGAAGTGAAACTCGACGAGGTCGAGGAGCGTGTGCTCTTCAGAGGACGCACACGTGAAGGCGCGAGTGCCCAACACCGCATTCGAGCTCGCGTGTATGCGCGGGGTTAGCAGCCGATATACTGTTGTCTCGCAACCTTTAGCTGTCGGTGCCTGGAGAACCTGACGGCGCCAGATCATCCGGTTCACATTGAGCTTGTACACCACTGGAAGAGCGCTGCTGTCGAGTTGAGGAACGCGCGCCTCGCTCTCGCCGTTCGCCGCGTACGTGTAGCCTCCAAACACAACGAGTGTGTGGTGGTGATAGAAGCACTCAAAGAGCATTCGCGCCGTCGGTGCCACTGTCCGTGTCGACAGGTGCGAGCTCAAGCGCGGCGACGACCAGATCAGAGTCACCATGTCGAGGATGAAGACGTCCATGAGTCGCCGCCCACTTGGTGGCTTCACTTTCTTCTTGTGCGCTTTATGACCGCCGACGACAGCAATGCGTTCGCCGTTGAGAGCGATAGCAGTCATTCCGAACCGAGGGGACGGAGCTTTGCCGACTGTGTGTGGATACACCCACTCCAGTGGTGTCGATGAAGTCGACGGCGCGTCGGACACTGGCAAGAGACTCTCACAAAGTGCCGACACACTGAGCAACTGGAGATCGCCGTGCGTGGTGACATCCGACTTGCCACCAAACACAACGACACTCTCTCGTGTCACGCAGCACGCATGCCAGTACCGCTCGACGAGCCTCGGCTCTGGGTCGACCAGTGTCCACTGCCACGACTGCAGGTTGAGTGCGAAGCAGTCTTGAAAGACGTGTCCGTTGCGACCGCGACCGCCAACGACGACGAGGTAGTGCGGCTCAACGAACACCGCCGAGTGGTCACTTCGCTCGCGTGGCACTCGTCCTCCGCACTCCCGGAACCTCCACACGCCCGTGGGAATGTCGTACGCGTACACGCCGTTCGAGTACGTGTAGCGTACGCGTTCGAACGCCATCGAATCTTTCCGCACTGCTGCTGGCAGCAGCCTCGACACATCCTGGAGCACTCGTCCGCCAAAGACCACGAGCTGTTCGGTGCGGCAAAAACTACTGGTCATGCCGTTCGCTATCTCAGCGTTGAAGTTGTAGCAGCACAGTGTGAGCGAGTTGCCTTCTCGTCGGGACGGTACAGACATCGCTCCGAGTCGGTCGGAAGCTTTCGAAGGCATTGGGGCTTGCGAGCAGTGCACGGTGACGTCGCTCTCGAGGATCTCGTCGAGAAACGACTCGAACGCGAGCGGCACCGACCTGTCCCGACCGCTTCCCGTGCTGTGAGCGGCTGCAGAAGCAGCAGCCTCGTTCTCATCGCATGACAGCGCCATCACTGCTGCTGTTTGCTGCTGTTGGACGCTGACGGCCTCAAGCGCCACGGCCGCTTGCTCGTCCACCACTAGATGGCGTTGTGCCTCCATGGTGGCATCCTCGTTTGGAGCACGCGACTTGGACGCTCGGTGCTGCAGCCACTGGTGCTTCCTGAACGAGTCGCAGACAGCGGACGGATCGCTCTGAAGCTGCGCGTCTACTCGCTCTACGTAGGCGCACCGCTCGACCTGCGCGCGAATGGACGCGCGCATCTCAGGAAGGAAGATTGACAGACTCGATCGCGTCGTCTGCGACCCGTGGGCGAAGCAAAACAAGGACTGTACAGTAGGTGTATGTATGAATGTACGTATGGACGCGACTGCCAGTTGACGTCTCGCGACGTGCGTGCAGCTGCTGCGGTTGGCAGCGCCGGGTCTCAGACGAGAACGAGAACGGGCGGAAGGAAGGAAGAGCACGCACAGAAAGAGCGCTCACTTGCAAACTGTTGGTCAGCGGCCCACGAAGCGGGAGAATGCCCCGGAAGACGTCGCTCGGGAACATCCTCGAGCCGGCACCGAGTGCCGCGCCAGCGCCAGCGCCAACAGACCCACGGCTGCTTCGTCCGAGCAGCAGCACTGGCGTCACAAGCGGCCCACCGCCCGGGATGGAAGCGATCGCTGTCGCGCCACCACCGCCAGCGCTCTCAGCCAGCCCGTTGCAAGAGAACGACGCACTGGCGGCAGCCAGTGACGTCAGCAGCAACAGTGCGGTCGCGGCCGCCGCTGCTGCTGCCTCCTCCTTCCCTCGTCGACGACGCGGCAGCTTGGCGCGCATTGAAGAGGAGCAAGTCGAAGTGTTGCACGAAGTGGACGAAGCTGGCTACTCGGTGGTGCGTCGTCGCGGCTCTATCAGCAACGACAGTCTGCCCGAAGCGACACGGTCGAGCAGCTCCGCGACCAGTACGACGCGGCAATCGCGACGCGGAGGCAGCAGACCCAGCGGTGGCCGCCCCACGACCACGTCTTCTTCGTCGACCTCGAGTCCGCCTGGTCGGAATGCGACAGCATCCCAGCAGCCATCGCAACGGCGCTCGAACACCAAGAAGGACGCGCTGGCCCAGCCACAGCAGCTGCAGCACTGGCGACGGCACGCGAGTGCGTCGAGTGGCGCGTCACCGAGTGCCCGCGAGCGAGCAGCTGCGCCAAGCGCCATCACTACGCGAGAGCGCATGGAGCGCGCTGCCGCTGGAGTATTGTCGGATGACGCAATCACAGCGCAACACGCGTGGCCGTCAGTGACTCCTTTGTCCGCTGCAATCGCGAGCAGCTCGCCACTGTGGCTCGGATCGATGGCTGCGCAACAGACAACGGCGTCGTCTCCACCGCCTCCTTCTCTCACAGTCGCAGCCAACGAGGATCCGCACGCAGCGTGGGCGAACGCCGCCAAGTGGACTGCGCCAGCAGCCGACGAGCTGCCACCGCTTGATATCGCGCCGTTTGCGGCGGCTCCATCGTTTGAAGCGCAGCTCGCGGCTCCAGAGGCGGTGCTCGCCGCTGCAGGTGCGCTGCAGCAGATAGCGAAGCGGAGCGAGGAGTAGACGCTGGCAGAGACGCAGCGGAAGTGGCGATGAAGGATGTCGACGAGGACGAGGAGGTGAAGGGCGAAGTGATCGTGAGTAGTTGGCTCGGATGGAGAGTCACAACAGCAGCGCGAGCTCGCTTTGAAGTGGCCGAGGACACCCTATTCGTGATACGCGTCTGTTCACATCGATCTCACACCAAGTGAGATCGATGTGGGCTTCTACACTTGGTAATTGTATGGTTGTGTCTCGTCGTGTCTCTGGCTGGATCTTGCTGTTGAGATGTGTGACATTCAACCTGATTGCAGGTACACTTTTGTGATTGTGCTGCCATGTGATTCGTTGAAATACAAAGTATCACATCAGCGGCGGGCATTGATTGGTAGAAATCATCTGTAAATCTGGAATGTGGGTGCATTTTTGTATTCTCGTGCGTTTACGGGCACTGTTGACTGCTTTTCAGTTCACTGACTTCTTACAAGTTGATGCTCCGTGCTTATGGCACTCGCCAATTCCTGAGCATCGCAACAGCTGCTGGCGACGCTGTGGGCTTCCAAGAAGCGCCGGAAGAGACAGCAACCTCTCTTGGCACAATGGACCTGCTGCCGCCGCTGCTGCCAGAGGAGACGCACGTGCGCGCGGGCGAGAATGCGCTCGTAGCGGGACTCACGTTCGCCATGTTCTGGGGCACGTTCGCACTCGCGTGGGTGGCGTCCACGCGCCACGTGCCGGCGTTCCGTGACTTCCCAGCCGAAATGAAGGCCGACTGGTGCTCGCGGTGCGTCTTGTGCGTCTATTCTGCTTTAAGTCTTGTAACTGTGGTCCGCTCACTCGTGCTCGGAAACCTCGCAGAGTCAACTCGACGATCCACGCTGTCGTGGTCGTCGTCGGCGTCGCTGTGGCGCTCACGTCCATCTCATGGGACAGCGACTTTATGCCGACGAATTCGATCCGCCCCGCGAGTTTCATCTTCTCTATCGGTGCGTGCGAGTGCTCATGGGGACGGGAAGGCGGTCGTTCGATCCAGACACACGTGTGCTGTGTGGTGCTGACACACACTTCCATCTGTGGCCTGTCACTGTCTCTAGCCATCGGTTACTTTCTCTGCGACCTCATCATCATCATCGTCTGGCCCGTGCCGATGCAGATGGTGTTCATCACACACCACATCGTCGCAGTGTACGTATCTATGCGTCGTGGCTTGTGTGGCTGACGACAGAGTCCGACAAGAGCCCTAACACTGCACATGGACGCCCTCCCCAGCATCCCGTACTTTATCAACAACTTTGTCGCGTGCTGTGCGGCGTCGCAGTACGGACTGCTGCTCTTTCTGCTCGTGGAGCTCGCGACGCTGCCGCTGAACGCGCGCGGGTTCCTAGAGTCGGTCGGGCGTGAGGACTCGAAGCACCACGCGCGCTCCATCTACACGACGTACGCCGTGTGGGCGATTACGCGCACTGCGCTGCCGATCTACGTCGTCTACGTCTTCTGGGCGTACGCGTACCCGCCGGACCGGAACGACGCCGTGTGCCTCTACCCGAACCTCATTGGCGCCCACGTCATTGCGCTCTTCTGCGTCGGCGTCTTCTTCTTCGTGCACACGCCTGAGATTGTGGCGCGCTGGCGAGCAGACACAGCTACGGCGGTGGCGGTGGCCAGTGACGACGACGACGATGACGCAGAGGCGGGCGGGAGCGACAACGAGGACGTCGCTGCTGTTGCCGGTGCTGGTGCTGGTGACGCGAACAAGTCGATCGTGGCGTCGCTCTCGATCTCACTCTCGCGACGCAACAAGGACGAGGTCGCGGACGACTCGTACGACGACGTCGAGCTTGGTGTGCTGCCACGCAGTGCGCGCGCGTCCTGAGCGAGCGATTTGGCGCCTCGTTGTGGGCGTCCTCTTTGTCGCTGGCTCGCTCGCTCGGACGTCGCCGTTTTACTTTAACACTTGTACCATATAGACACTGACGCGCCCACCCACACATATCATTTCGAACATTGCGTAGAGCCCACTCGAACGACCGAATCATATACTGGAAGTACGGGAGCTTTCGAAGAGCTCACTCGATTGACACGCATGACACTTTTGAGCAAGCTGGTCAAAAGATCGCAGCGACCTGTTTTCCTCGTTTATTTCACTCTAATAAATCACTCTAGTGACAAAAGTCCGGGTCGCCCGCTGCCAGCAAGCGCTCTCGCCTTGCTCGCCCTCCCGCCCTTCCCCTCCCTTCCGCCCACGCACCAGCATGCGGCTCACGGCGGACGTGATCCTGCGCGCGCGCGTGTCCGTGAACCCACTGCGCGAGCGGGAGCTCAACCTGCGAGGTGCGCGTGCCGCTCGCCCGCGCCTCGCTTGGCTTGCGTCGCTAACCTGCTGCCCATCGCAGGTCTCAAAGCGCCGGCCATCGAGAACCTCGGCGTCACAAAGGTGTGTACTACCGATATGTCGATATGCCTCCATCCCACGCCACCCTCTTGCTCACTCTACCGCTGCTGTACTGGCATGCAATTCTAGGACGGCTTCGACTGCATCGACCTGTCGGACAATGAGATCAAGAAGCTCGAGAACTTCCCGCGGCTACGACGCCTGCGCATGCTGCTGCTGCACAACAACCACATTGCGCGGCTGCAGGAAGACCTGTGCGAGTCGCTCGCGAACCTCGAGTACCTCGTGCTCACAGGCAACCGCCTCGCACACCTCGCGGAGCTCGATCGGCTCGCGGGTTTTGCGAAGCTCGACACGCTCGTGCTCGCTGGGAACCCCGTGACAAAGCGCAAGTACTACCGCGAGTACGTCATCCACAAGCTCCCCCAGCTCAAGGTGCTCGACTACAAGAAGATCAAACCGCACGTGCGTTGCCATGCTCGCTGATTGGTTGATTGGTTGTGGTCGTGGCCACATGACCATCACTCTGGTTGCACGCAGCCGCCAGATCCGCGCGACTCGACCGACTGACTAACTGGCTCTCTCTCTCTAATGGACGAATTGACTATCGCTATGCGCGACTCGACAGGATCGCGAGGCCGCAAAAGTATTTTTCCAGTCGCTCGCTGGCCAAAAGATCGAACTGGAGGCGCAGGCGGAGCAGAACGGCGAGAGTGGCGGTCCGAGCGTCGCCAGTTCCACTCACGCGTTGGAAAAGGTAAAGCGGCGTGGTAGCTGGTGAGAGGGCGATGCCGCACCTCATTCTTATCTCATTCTCATCTCATTCTCATTTCATTGGACTCCCGGAATGCTCTTTTTCCCAGGTAACGATTGCGCAGCCGCAGCCGACATCGCCGACGCCGATGGAGATCGTGGCACCACCTTCACCGCCACCGCAAGCGACTCATTCGAGCCCCAAGACGACGAAGATGGCGACAGCACCGCTGCAGGAGGAGGAGCCGCAGCCACAGAAGCAGGAGGAGGAGAATGAGGTGGAAATGAGCACGCAGACGCAGACGCAGACACCGCCACCGCAGACGCCTCCCAAGCAGGACGACGTCACGATGGAGGACGCGGATGCTGAGAGTAAACCGGAGCCAGTGGTCCCGTTCACACCGTCCAAGCCTGTCGAGCAGATGACGGTCGCGGCACTGCGGGAGGAGCTCAAGCGCCGGGGGCTCTCGATCAAAGGTCTCAAAGCAGAGCTCGTGCAGCGTCTGAAGGACGCGACGGGTGTCTGAACCGTCAGGTGAGAGCAGTCAGGTGAGACCTATGTGCAGGCTGTCGACTGTCGGCTGTCGGCTGTCGGCTGTCGGCTGTCGGCTGTCGGCTGTCGGGTCCCGTATGCAAAGCGGACGAGAGGCAAGTGACACTGTGAAACGACGGACGACCCATCCTCTCATTCCTTCCCTCTCTCTCCTTCTGTCTCTTCCTTCCATCCATCCTCTCGCCTGGCAGTGAGCTGCTGCTGCTACTCCAGAGCTCCACTCCCTATCTACATCCATCCATCCATCCATCCATCCATCCATTCATCCAGCGCGCCCGTCCAGTCCCACACTCATTCTCCCCACCACGCTCAGCTCAGTACGGCGCAGTGCTCCGGCTCAGGCTCTCGGCGCGGTCGCGGCGGGACTGTGCGACTTTCGTGAACTGTCCGTTCTCGTACTTGTACATGAGCGGAACACCTGTACGCACACACACACGAGATACACACACGTGAGTGGACTATACAGTCCCTCTCTCCCTCACCCAATCACACGCCAGGACGCACCCGTGGGGGCGAGCAAGAGACACTTCTCGGGCGCGCTCTTCTCGAGCTTCATCTGGGCGTTGAACTCGCGCTCGTCCATGCCGTCGAGGTGCTTGACGAGCGTGCGGAGCACAAAGCCGTGGCTCGAGAGCAGGACGTTGCGGCCGGCCTGCAAGTGCGGCAGCACGAACGCCTGGAAGAACGGCACCGCGCGCGTGTGCACGTCGGCACACGACTCGCCGTTCGCGCCTGGGAACTTGGTGTTGTAGTCGTTCCGCACCTGTCGGATCTGCGCCTTGTCGCACAGCACCGTGTGCCGCGTCGATGGGACGCCTTGAAGGTCCCCAAAGTTGCGCTCGTTGAGCGCTGGAGAGATGTACACAGGCACGATCTGGTGGCCTCTCGCATGAAACAGTAAGAGGGAGAGAGTGAGTGAGGAGGAGCACTTGATGATGTCCTCGTCTGTCCATCTGTCCACAGTACAGTCGGGAGCTGACTACTAGTACTACGCACAAACTCGTAGGGGTTCTCGTCGTTCACGCCCTCGAACGCCGGGACTTCGAGCGGCGAGCGGTGCTCCACCACCGGCGTCTTCTTGCTCGAGTGCACGCTGAGCGCGAGCGAGACGGTCGCCCGCGCACGGTCCATTTGCGAGCAGAAAACGACGTCGACGGGCGTGAACTCGAGTCGCTTCCCCGCTTCAAACGCCTCTTGGATGCCCACGTCGCTCAATGGAATGTCGATCGAGCCAGCGTAACGCCAGAGCTCGGCTGGTGCCTGGGGCTTGCGGTTCCACACACTCTGTCCGTGACGCAGCAAAATGAGCATCCCAAAGCTCGTGCGCGGGTGCTCACTGTCTGCAGCTGCGGCTGTGGTCGACGAGAGCGTCGACCATCCCGGGTCGCATTCACTACGCGTCTCCCAATGCGTCACATGCGCGTGCGGCAGCGTGTACCGGCGCTCGGCCGGGTCGACCGCGTTGCAGCACTCGCCGTCGACGCAGCCGCACGCTTTCGCAGCGACCGGCCGAGCGCGCTGCCGACGTCGCTCGAGTGCTACACCAAGCGCCAGCGCTGCCGCTACGAGCAGCGTCGTCGCTGCCGCCACCCCTTTCATCTCAGTTGGTCGCTGGGGTTCGCTTCCGGAGCTCGTCGGGTGTGTCAGAGCGTGTCGAGCTCCGAGTGAGTGAACAGTAATGGGCACTCTATTTGGATGAAAACTCCCAAGAAACGTTCAAATTGGGGTGAAACGATACCGGTATTGGAGGTTGTTTGGATCAGTAAACGGAGCAGGTCGGAAGGAGATGATGATGATAGGAGCTTCACTACAGTGTGTGTGCGCTGGACGACACAAAGGCCGAGTGTAGATACCGGTACACTCTTCGTCTGCCTTCTCTCTTTCACACGCTAGTCCTCGTCGTAGGCAGCGAACGGGAACGCCGGCTCCGTCCGAAGACCCTTGAAGTGAAAGTTCGTCGGGCTCTTGAACCCGTGCGCGTTCGCCTCGATCACTTTGACCACGTTCGTCGAGCCCGAGACGGCGTCCGTCATGCCGTGGATCAGCACAATCATGTCGCCGTTCGCGATCCAGCCCTGCTCTTTGCTGTACGAGATCGCCTTGATCACCAAGCTCTCCGTGCCGATCATCGACTCGACCCGCATCGCCGACACGCCACTGGACGATCGTCAGCACCCCCGTAGTCAGCCAGTCAATCAATCAGGGCCCGAGACCATACGAGGTCGAATCGAACGCACCGAGAGACGCCCGTGAGCTGGCGTGCAGTGGACCCGGACGCCGTGACCGCGAGGATCCGAGCGAGCGGCCGGTACTTGGCGAGAAACTTGGTGCTGAAACCCGTCTCCGTGAACGAGATGATGAGCTTCGCGCGCACGTCGATCGACGTCTCAACCGCCGACGACGCGATCGACTCGCCCATGCTGAACGGCCGTGGGGCGACAGCACGAGTGGCGCGGTACACGGCCGGGTAGTCGAGCGCCGCCTCGGCCTCGAGGCAGATCCGTGCCATAGTCTGCACCGCCTCGGCTGGGTACAGGCCCTTTGCAGTCTCGGCCGAGAGCATCATGGCGTCCGTACCGTCGAGCACAGCGTTCGCCACGTCCGTGCACTCGGCGTTCGACGGGATTGGCTTCGTTGTCATTGACTGGAGCATCTACCAGCGTAGAAACACATCAAGACACAGACACAAGTCACTCTCATGGTCCGTCCGCCGCACGTACGTGGGTAGTATACACTGTATACCTGTGTCGACGTCACGACCGGTTTCCCGGCAATGTTGGCTTTCCGGATAATCATCTTTTGCGCGAGAAAGACTTGCTCCGGACAGAGTTCCATGCCGAGGTCGCCGCGACTCACATGCACTCCGTCAGCTTCCTTGATGATCTCGTCGAGGTTTCGAAGCGCTTCAACGCTCTCAATCTTTGCGTGCACACGAATGTGCCGCCCACGGTCGCCAAGACACGCGCGGATCGCACGGACGTTCGCAGCGGAGCGTACGAACGAGCCCGAGACAATGTCGACTGCCTGCGGGATCGCAAAGTGCTGCAGGTCGTTCTCGTCTTTCGCAGTGATGCCGGGGACGTTCACAGCAGCACCAGGGAGGTTCATGTTCTTCTTCTCTTCGAGCGCATGGCTGTTGAGCACACGGACGTGCACTGAGTCGGCACCGCACGCGAGCACCGTCATCACGAGGCTGCCGTCGTCACACAGGATCTTGGAGCCTGGGGCGACAGACGACGGCAACTCCGCGTACGAGCACGCGATGCGCGTACAGTCGCCTTCGACCGTGTAGTCGGTCGTGATTTCAAGCTCCTGGCCCGCCTAGAGCTCTCAATCGCATTCCATTCCATGACGACATAGTCAGTATGCGAGTTTCAATACAGTCACACAGCTGTTCGCACCTCGAGCTGGACGGGGGTGTGGTTTTTGAGGAGTCCGGTGCGGATCTCTGGCCCTTTTGTGTCGAGCAGCACAGCGCAGTGACAACCAGGCCGTGCAGCCACCGCTTGGCGCAGGTTCGCGAGGCTCCGAGCGTGGAGCTCGTGGTCGCCGTGGGAGAAATTGAGGCGCGCGACGTTCATGCCAGCGTCCAGCAGCTGGCCTAGCAATACAGAGAGAGAGAGGGGAGGGCGTTCCCATTGCAAGACCCGGAACAGCAGAGGCGGTGAGTACGGCACGACCGCACACTCACACACAGTCGCCCCTCTCTCTCCCTCTACTGTGCTCACCGAGCATCTCGACGGACCAGCACGCCGGGCCGATCGCGCAGATGATCTTTGTCTTGCGCGTCCGAAGCGGCGGAGGCTTTAGGATCTGCGCCATTTCGAGCGTCTCGACTTGGAAATTCTGTTCGACACGCGTACAAAGTGAGGAGGTCCATAGCAAGTGGAAGAGTGAGGGAGCCGTTGCCACCACGACCAAGTACTGTCTGCTACAGCATACGTACGCTCATTGCGGGCTTGCGTGCGCGCACAGAGGACGGCGCTGGCGTGAGCATCATGTCGGCGAGCTCCTGGGACGCGGACCGGATCCGGCGCCACGAGCCCATGCGCACAGGCGGGAACGCGGCCGCACGGTGGAGCCGCTCCAGCTCGTCCTTCGCGCGCCGCGCGTGCAGCGTCTGCACCACTGACAGCTGCTGCTGCTGTTGCTGCTGGCGCGCGTGCATGGAGGTCGCGTGTTCCGGTGCTTTACGCTGGCACGTCGGTCGAGTGCCTGAGGATGAATGTGCGTGGTCTTGAAGAATGGGGTTTTATCAGAGCCCTTTGTGTTTGCTCAAAAGTACCTGGAACAGAACTGATAATTAGAAATATCACCGTTTCGCATTCATATATTGTAGCAAAAGACACAAATTGAAGGGTAAACTGCGACTTTCACATCAGAAGGATGATCAACTCTTCAAATAGACAGCAAAAGTTGTTTCTTACGTTTCCAGCCAGCTCGATGTGGAACCGACACCTCCCGCCGCTTCGGCGTCGCTGCTCAGACCTCCTCGCAGCGAGATGACGAAGACCACAGAGGGCGGCGGCAAAGCGACAGGCTCTTCCTCCACAGCCGCCAGGCCCACCACCACCACCACCACAACCTCCTCCCCATCATCATCAGCACCACCACCACCAAGTCGTCCCGCCTCTCAGCTCAAGCGCATCGCTACCAACAACTTCCGAGTGCAGCGCGAACAAGGTGGGGAGGCGCCGCTCGCCCACGACGGCAACAACGCGTCCATCGTGCTCGACGAGCAATTGGCGGCCGAGACGCCATGGACGCCCAAGTCGCTCGGCCGCGCCAAGACCGCCATCATCTACAAGGTGGAGTACCGCTCGCTCTCTCGTCTACCACGTCCTACATTGCACTCAGTGACTGACCGACACAGTTGACTGACTTTCGTGCTACGTTCTGGACCAGCAAACACTGAACGACACGCTACTGGTGCTGGAGCGCAACATCTTCTTCTTCCGCGAGTGGGTGCCGTACTTTGTGTCGCTCCAGGAGGACCACGTGCTGCTCTTCAAGACCCGCGAGCGGTGGGAGCAAGGCCTCAAGCCGGACAAGGTGCGCTGCGTTAAGTGCGAGCTCTTGCCGTTGTCGCCTCCGCTCACCTCACAGCTGACAGCCACTGCGCTCGCGACCAGATCATTGAGCTGCACCACATGCTGATGCTCGGCGAGATGCGCGTCGACGTCGATGGCGTGGACGACGGCGGCAGCGACGAGCACAGCACCACTACGCGACTCTTCCGACGCAAGCTGCTCGAGACCGACGAACTCGACGAGGTCCGTGCCTTTTGTGCTGAGTGCTGCCCCTCCCATCCTTCGGTCGCTCGGTCCTCTTTTCACAAACAAACGCACTCACTCACACGCCTCTGACAACTGTCGTCCGTATACGTGTGTACGTCTGCAGTGGCTCAACGAAGAGCTCCATCAGCACTTGGTCGTCGGATCCGAGAGTCGAACCGGCGGCGTGCTCTCGACCAACGCGAATGCGAGCGCGCGCTGCGTCGTAGAGTTCGCGGCGTACAACCCGAGCACGTTCGAGCTGTGGACCAAGGCGATTCGGCGCGTGCTACAGCTCAAGCGCGAGCAGCACGCGCAGGACGCCGCACGTCTACGCAGCCGCCCCGCCCACAGCCACCACCTCGACGCGATGGACGACGCCGACGCGCAGCAGCAGAACAACAACGCGTCGCCGTCACGTCGAGCGGGCCAGCAGCGAGCGTGGGTGTCTCCTGGTCAGGACTCGCGCCTGACGTTGCACCAGAGCGAGGTCTGGTGCAGCCGCGTGCTCTCGGGCGAGAAGGAGAAAGCCGAGTCGGAGCTCCGGCGGATCGTCGCGATGGAGAAGCTCGTGGCGCAGGTGACGAACCCGCGGATGGCGCTGCTTGTGTACGAGAAAGTGAGTCGAGTGCACGAGCTTTTTGTCGCCAACAGCCGGCGCGAGCTCGAGGCGGTCGACACCGTCCGCGACCCGCCGCGTCTCTCGGCAGACGTGCTCCACTTCTTCGCCGACCACCTCAAGCGCAAGTACTCGGTCTTCCTCATCCTCGCGCTCGCGTACGGCGTCGGCGAAGAGCAAATTCGCGAAGCGCACGAAGCCATGTGTCTCGAGAACGCAGCCGCGCACGCTGGCGTTGGCGGCGGCAGCGGCGAGCTCGCGCAGCCGGTGGCTTCGTCCTCGTACGGCTTTGAGGACCCCGAGAGCCTCGAACTGTACGACAAGTACCGGGACGCCGCAGTGAACTACCACAAGATGAACTACGGCGACAGCGCCGCTGCCGAGGAGGAAGACGCGATCATGCACCTGCCCGTGATGCTGCAAGTCGCAGTTGTACGGCGCGACCACGACGAGACGACCGCGATGCTCGCGATCATGGAGACGATCAAAGCGCGGCTCTCGCAGCAGTGCGTCGAGCAGGAGAACAACGCGTGAGACTGGGCGATGGGTGGTGACGGGCGTCGTCGGTCTTGTGGGCCTCGCGTGTCGGCCCTCCTCCCGCACTTCCGCTGCCGTTGGGTGCTTGTTTCCCTACCTACTAATCTATTCGTACACTACTATGACTCAACGCCGTATAATGAAAGCATGATTGTCTTGCGCCATTCACTGACCGGGACTGGGCGTCGTCTCGCTAGTCGCGTCTGCGGTCAGCGACTCGATATGCGTGTGCATCTGGTGCACAAGCGTTCGAAAGCGCGGGCTGTCGAGATAGAGTTCCGTGAGCCGCTCCAGCGTCACGTCTGTGCGCTCGAGCGTACGTTTCGTTTCTACGAGCGGTTCCACTCCTGCTCACGATAGCGTGTGAGTCGCAAGCGCTGCGGATACAGCCGCGCCATGGAGCCGACACCGTACCCCATACGTCCATCATCATCGCAGCAGCGCTAAGGGCATCGCCAGCGTCTTTCAAACAGAGCCTGCGGGACCAACACGAGCGTGTCAGCACAACCATCGTGGGCAATCGCGCGCGTGTGTCGGTGTTCTCATAGATGCTCTAACCCACGTGAGTGCGTGGCCATCAAGCAGCGCCACGCGCAGCAACCGGTTCTTTACGCGCACGCTCGTCACGTGTGACGCGCGGATGCTCAGCCATACGCTGTCAGTGCGGCGCTCGGAGGTTGTCGGTGCCGCGAAAAAGCGCAGAATGGAGGAGTTGCCGCCTGCGTCCCTCGCTTCGAACGACAGCCGCAGCTCCGCGGACAGCACGCGCAGGCACAGCGAGCGTCGCAGCGTCTGAAGCGCCGACACGACAGGGCGGCCAATCGACGTCCACCGCGTGCTGTGCGCGCGCACGAGCCGCACGCGGAAGTCGCCGGCGAGCGCGTTGCAATCGGTCATCAATTCCGCATCCGCTGAGTCACTTCAACTTGATAATTTTCGCAGATCGGATCCACTTCATCTGAGTCTGATGCAAACCTTCCACGGACCTCCAGTGTGGTACTTCAAGCCGCCAGTCATTCCTCCTTGACAAGCACGATCAACATGCGCGTCGCTGCTGCTGTCGCGCGCAAGCGTTGGTGCGTCTACGCAGCAGGCGCTGAGTGCAGGCGGGCAGTGGTACTGATGGGGATTCACTGCCTGCGCGTAGGGATGCGATCGTGGTCGGCGGCGGCCACAACGGACTCGTGGCAGCCGCGTACCTGGCAAAGGTACGTGTGTGTGCGTAGTCACACTGTCGCTCTACAAAGCGTCCACTTGCGTTGCTGATACGCGTGTGCATCACGACTCGGGTGGCGGTGGGCAGGCAGGGAAGCAAGTGTGTGTGCTCGAGAAGCGCCACTTGGTTGGCGGCGCAGCAGTGACCGAGGAGATCATTCCGGGCTTCAAGTTCTCGCGCGCGTCGTACGTCTTCTCGCTCTTCCGGCCGCAGATCATCCGAGACCTCGAACTGTACAGGCACGGACTCGAAGGTGAGACGCGCGTGCTGGTTGCCGTGTGTGGCGGGCGAGGCGCGTGTGAACTGATGCCGATCGACGCGCGCTTGACAGTGTATCCACGCGATCCGTCGTCGTTCACGCCGACTCTGGACGGCCGGAGCCTTATCCTAGGAAGCGACATGGTCGAGAACCTAAAGAACATCGGTGCGTGCTGCTAGCGCTCGATGTGGGGACTGGAGAGTATGTGTACGATGGAGTGAATCCGGCTGATTCCCTCCCTCTTGGCTGCAGCTCAGTTCTCGCAGGCGGACGCGCTCGCGTACCCAAAGTACAACGCCATGCTGGAGGTACTGAAGAGCCATCGAGGCATTCTGGACATGGTAGAGCTGGACTGGGCTGACCTCAGCGTGTGAAGCTGACGCCACTCTGTGTCGTCCCTGGTGCAGACGATGGTCGACTTCTTCGTCCCAATGATCGATGAGGTGCGCGAGCACAATGACCGGAGGATGCGCTGGTGTCTCTGGAGCTATTGACTGACGTGCGGGTGGTGGTCCAACTCCAGCTGCCTCCTGATGTGCGCGTCGTGTTCAGCTCAAGCTCGTCGACCAGGTAGGTGCTCAGTGGGCTTGTCACGCGCTGCTCAACCCACACACATCCACACATCCGCACGGACACGCTGACGCACTGGCGCATGTTTGTGCGTTCCCAGCCGACGTGTGGACGCGATTCAATCCATGATGAAGCTCGGGTACCGCTCTGGCAAGCTCGGGAAAGAGCTCACGACGTTTCTCGAGTTCATGACGGCTCCAGCATCCAAGATCCTCGACAAGTGGTTCGAGTCTGATGTCCTCAAGGCGACGCTCGCGACAGACGCAATCATCGGCGCGAAGGTGCGTTGCCAGCAGCGGTTCGCCTGCCAGCTGTGTGGGCTTCTGAACGGTTGCGTTCGTCCTCCTCTCGCGTGCGTGTGTGTGGCGCTCTATCAGGTGTCGCCGTCCACGCCAGGATCGGCGTACATTCTCTTTCACCACGTCATGGGCGAAGTGAACGGCGTCAAGGGGATGTGGGGTCACGTGAAAGGCGGCATGGGCGGCGTCTCCCAGGCGCTCGAGCGGTCTGCGATGGAGGCTGGCGCCGAGATCTTTACGAGCTCGCCCGTCAAGTCGATCGACGTGCACAACGGGAGAGTACGCGGCGTGAGTCTCGAGAGTGGGGGAGCGCTCGAAGCGGACGTCGTGCTCTCGAACGCAAGTCCTCTCGTGACAATGCTCGACCTGCTCGACGAGAGCGTACTGCCGGAGCGAGTTGTGACGCACTTTAAGAAGAACTGGAACTGCGAGTCGGCGTCGACCAAGGTGCGGGACTCGGTCAGCTTGGAGAGTGTGTGTGTGTGTGTCGACATGTCCGATCGCCGACCACTGGTCTTGCCCCAGATCAACGTCGCGCTCGACCGTCTGCCCAACTTCTCGTGCATCCCGAACACGGGCGACGGGAACACGCCGATGCGCCACCACCGTGGCACAACGCACTTTGAGGACTCGATGGAGCAGGTGCGAGGGTCGTCGATAGCTCCAGTCTTGGGTTGGTTCGTCAGATCATCTCGTGCATGGGCCCTCTGCTCACACCCTCGCATCGCACGCAGATCGAAGACGCGTTCCTGGACGTGCAGCACGGGTACGCGTCCAGACGCCCGGTGATCGAGATGAACGTACCGACGTCGCTGGACTCGTCGATTGCGCCACCAGGTGCGAAGCTTGTAGTCAGTCGCTTGTGGGCTCTGTGCTGCGTGGTGCGGGGGGAGCGCAGAACTGATGTTGTAGGATGACGGCAAGCGAGTAGGGAAGCACATCGCGTTGTTGTTTGTCCAGTACACGCCGTACTTGCCGAAGGTGCGTCGTCGGCCTACGGACGGACGGGGTCAAGTACCGTTCCGTGCATGTGTGCATCGCTTTGACAGCAGCACTCGGTTGGTTGGTTCGTTCGCTCGTTCAGGACGGGAGTTGGGACACACCAGGCAAGAAGGACAAGTTCGCGGACCAAGTCTTCTCAGTCGTGGAGCAGTTTGCTCCGGGGTTCAAGCACTCGATCATCGGATACGACATGCTCACGGTCGGTCGGTGCGAGCGAATGGCTCGTGTCGATTCGCTGTGTTCTCACGTGCTTACAACGCTGTGTGGACGTGCAGCCACCTGACCTGGAGCGGATCTTCTCGCTTCCGAGAGGCAACATCTTTCACGGTGCGATGGGCTTGGACCAGGTACGAAATGACGAACTGAACACTCTCTTCGTTCGGTTGTTGTGTGTCGCCTTGTTGAAACGAAGCCACGAGCGTGGAGACTGACGGTGCGACTGCTGCTTCGTCCGACGCACGCACGCAGCTCTTCTGGATGCGTCCGATTCCTGGGTACTCGGACTACCGCTCGCCCATCAAGGGCCTGTACCTCGGCTCCGCGGGCTCGCACCCGGGCGGCGGCGTCATGGGCGCGTGCGGCCGCAACGCCGCGATGGTCTGTCTCAAGGACATGCAGGCGAACCGGTCGTTCTCAGAGCGCTTCGTGTGAGCCTTGGTCCAGTACGAACGTGTCCACAGTGTCCGCCACCATCTATCAACCTACTACACGACAACGGAAGCCAAGCGAGTGCCCTCACGTATAATTTAGTGTTATCTACTGTATCATGGGCGAACTCGCGATGCTGGCTGGAGGCCCGTCGAGCGGGCTCCTGCTGCTGCTGCTGCCAGTGCGTACGCAGGCTCTCCGTGCCCCTTTCTCCGCAACAGCTGGCCAGACGCACGTTGGCAGTGGGTCTTGAAGCGCTGTTGGACGTCGTCGATCGAGTCTTCTGCTTCGCCCCGACTCGAGTAAGTGTGTTGTGTGTGCATGTTACGCATCCGCCGCCATCCCTTGGAGCTGGATACTGCGGCGCCCCGTGAACGCCGAGTCAAGCATCTCGTCTTCGTCGACCAGGAACGAGTTCGTCGTGTCGCTCACGTAGCTAAACTTGCCAAACGTGTCGTTGTCGCGCTCGGGTTTCCTCCGGGCGCGCGAGTGCGGGCTTCGCCACGGGAAGATCATGCTGAAGAAACTTCCCGTCGAGTACGTCTTGGACGCCAGGTACTTGTCGTAGTTCACGTCCGGGTTCTTCAGCCGCTCTTCTTCGAGCGAGAGCGGCGCTGGGACCCACGGAGGCTGCACCTTCTTGCGCAGCACGAGCTCCCACTTGACGTCTCGGAAGAACGGGTGCGTGAGGATCTCGCTCGCTTGGCGTGCACCCAAGCGCTTCGTCGGGTCCTTCTCGAGCAGCCCTACGATCAGGCTGCGGGCTTCCGCAGGCACCGCGCACTTGGGCGGGAACTTCACGGGGTCCTTCTCCACGAGCTTGTAGAGCACCGAGACGTTCAAGTGGTGGAACGGCCGCTTCGCGAGCAGCATCTCGTAAATCAGGATGCCGAGACACCACCAGTCGACCGCTTTGCCGTAGTCGCGCGAACGCTTGGGCTTGAGCAGCTCGGGCGCTGTGTACGCGGGCGAGCCTGCCATCGTGCGCGCTCCGCTCAGCTGGCTCACGCTTGTCTTCGAGAGCCCAAAGTCCACGAGCGCCACGTTCCCGTCCTCGTCAATCATGATGTTGTCGGGTTTCAGGTCGCTAGAATGACGTTCACACGCGCCAGTCTCCTGTCAACCATCTTCTCCCATTACCAGCCGCCTCATCCACACATCCACAATAGACGCACCGGTACACAATGTCGCACGCGTGGAGGTGGCAGAGCGCGAGCACAATCTGCGCCGCGTAGAAGCGGACGCGCGCCAAGTCGATCGCAATCTTAATCCGGTGCTCCTTGTTGTTCGTGAAGCGGTTCATGTGCGTGTACAAACTCCCGCCCGGGTAGTACTCCATGCCGAGAAACACGCGCGAGTGGCTCTGGAACGAGAACCGGAGCGGCGCAATGAAGGGGTGGTGCACGTCCCGGAGGATCCGCATCTCGGTCTTCGTGCGCAGCTTGTCATAGTTCGACATGGAGCTCTTCTCGAGGATCTTGACCGCAAAGACCTCGCCCGTGTTCTTCCGCTCCGCGAGCACGACGGTGCCAAACGTGCCTTTCCCGAGCACGCGGTTCACGTGGAAGTGCTGGATCGAGAGCGCGAGCACGCGCTTCGACGTCGTGGTCTGGAACACGCGCTCGTGCTTGAGCGCTTTCCGCTCGCTGTCCGACACGGTGAACGCGGCGAGGTCGACGTCAATCTGCATCTGGAGGCTCAAGACGCGGCCTCCTGGACTCAGCATCACTTCGTCGCGGATCGTGAACGCAAACTCACGCTGCAGCGCCTTGTTCCAGAGCTTCCCAGTCGCGAGCACTTGGAGCACGTGCGGGTGCTTCGTACTCAAGTACCGAGAGACAGCAACACGACGGAACTGGAGCACACGTGCGAGTCCAAGTGCGACGTCCACGAGCCCTTCACGGCCGTAGAACGCTGCAGCGGAAGGGAGGAACTCGCACGGGTACCGCACTGTGAGGACCATGTCAGTTGAGCAGAGTGGGAAGAGCGCGAGCAAGTGCGCGGCCGACGCGTGGCCGTCGAGCAGCTGCGCCGTCCAGAGCGCGTAAAACTGCTTCACAGTGCTCAAGTTGCGTGTCTTCCAGTCGAGCGACGAGCGGACCGACTGCGTGAGCGTCGGGCGGCCTTGCCAGTCGGTCGAGTCGCGGCCGTTCGGGTGTCCATTCCCAGACGCCCGTGTGGTCGCACCTGTGGTCACACTGCCGCTGATCGACGGCTTTGGGCCGCTCGCGTGGGCGACTGCTTGGTGGATCATCCGGACCCAGATCTCCGACTCGGCTGGCGAGCGCGTGTAGACTGCAAAGACCTTGTTAATCGTCGTTGTGACGAGCACGCCGTTCGCACGCGCGTCGTCCCGGCGAGCGCCTGTGACGGTGACGCGACCCCGGAACTTCTCCGTGTCGACCATCGCCACGTCTTTCGACACGTAGTACGTGAGCGTCGTGCCGGAGAGCACGGCGTAGCGGTACCGCCACGAGCGCACGACGTGGCCCTGTTTCCAGAGGTACCCTTCCCAGTCGGTTTCAAACATGTCTTCAAACGTGTGGCTCGCATCGACACACACGCTCCGATTCCCATATGGCGCGAGAGCGCCAGAGGCAGTCGACGGAAGCCCGCCGACTGTCGACGACGACGACCGGGAGCCCTGCTGAGCGTGCTGGTGCGAGCTGCCCGAGCTGCCGTCGCCGACAGACGACGACTCGACCGACGCGTCCGTGTCGCCACCACCGTACGACTCGCGGCCACCGTAGAACGTCTGGCTCGGCCGCATCCCACTAAACGACGCAGCGGACGCTGGTGGAAGAAAGTACTTGGGCGCGGGCGGCGGCAGCGACGCGCCTGTGACAGCAGCAGCGGGGACGGTACTCGCGCGCTCGCGGAGCGTCATGGCTTCGGCGTCCGCCTGCGTGAAGAGCGTGAACCGCGGCCGCTCACGCTCCTGCATGGAGTGGGGGAAGGACGAGTGCGTCGCTTGGCGAGTGGCTTCTTGTGGGCTGCCTGCCAGTGTGAGGGAGGAAGAGAAGAAGAGAGGAAGAGAGAGAGACGAAGCGGGGAAGGACGCGGAAGAGGGCGTCGCCGCTCCTGCTGTTGCTGCTGCTGCTGGCGAGCTGCTCGGACGGACGGCTTCTGCGTGTGTGCGCTCGTGAGCTTTTGCGACTCTGAAGGGTTTGTATGGGCGTGAGTATGGAGGGGGGGTTTCGGGTCGTTATCGTGTGTTTGTTTGGCGTTTTTATTTTACTGCCATATGGATGAATTATTTAGGCAGATAGTTTGTATGCAAGAGTCGAATAGGTGAGAAACCAGTGCCAGCTTTTTTCGAAATCTGGAGATAAAGGCAGTCAGAGAAGCAGAACTCCTTGCCTTTATTCACGCTGGATCTTGCATTTGGAAAGGCCACCAGCGAGCTCAATACTCACATGTGCGCACGTCCGCAACCGCGAACGCATGTGCGAGAGCACATATGCGAGCGTGACGATGGGTCTGCTTTGCAAGCTTTGCTTAGTATGGGCGCTCACATGTGCTTGAGTACGAGAAACGAGAGCGAGAGAGAGAGAGAGAGAGAGCTGGAAACAAACGAGCACCTTCTCCTGTGAAAACTGGCGTCGTGTCTCCCGTTCTAATTTTGCCCTTTATGCAACTCATTTTAATTCTATATCGCGGATGTCGTTACAAAAAACAAGATGTATTAAAATGGGTGCACCTCTATCGAGCTGCTGCGTCAACCTCCCCCTTTGCGTACCCGCGTTTGCTCGCGATCTTCTCGCTTCTCGCTTTACTGCGATGCAAGAAGACGCGGTAGTTGTACAAGTATGAGTGAGCGTCGAGCGTCCAAAAGCGCGATAACTCATGCTGGCCATGACGAAGGTGGTGGAGGCGGTGAACAAAAGTGTCGGTTCAATTCATTGCCAGACAATTTGCCCGCCTCAAATCGCCTCCACGATGCGTGCGATACGCCCGTCGACCAACCGACCGAGTCGACCAAACGACACAGCAGATGCACCAGTGCGACACCAAGAGCCTGGAAAACAAGAGGACTTGATTCCAACAAAAAGGATCGGGGGCCGCCACACCAAGAAGATCGCTCGCTGCAAAGGCCTCTCATACACACCCACCCATAAGAGCTGACTGTTAGCACCACCGCTGCTATAACTTCATCGTTTCCTACCGCGAGGCTTGTTAGCAAGGCTTGTTCGCAATGTTGAGAACACGATGGATGTAGATCGGATCACACACTGGCCTCCAGCTGAGAAAATGAGTTTTGCTATACCGTCCGAATATTATAATATTTGGTAAATTGCAGCCTACACAGTCCAAAATTTGCTATACCGGTCTAGCAAATACCGAATTAATATTGTAATATTGGGCAAACCAGCCTCTACAGTTAGATTTTTGAAATGACTGAATGTCGCGCTTAGCACGGAAAGCTCTGGATTTTGAAGTTATGTTTATTGGTATTTCGAAAAAAAGTAACTACTGTATATACCGAAATAGTGAGGACCACCCCTCCAGCCACTTTTCTGACATAAAACTGCTCTGTCTAATAAAAACCAATTTCGGCCCTCTAATTATCTTGGTTAGTCTATTTAGCGTGAGAGGTTCGTTGAATCAAT
>JAASFJ010000344.1:0-25753 GCA_023333755.1 Globisporangium uncinulatum
ACCGCTGCTGGTCGCGTGTGAGGTGGACGAATCTCGTAGCGGCCGTCATGCTTTTTGTCATTGATGAGTATTTTATGGCGTATCACTCATAATTATCGCTAAAACGGTTTCAAAAGGGAAATCGAGAAATGCAGGCTTCGTTAAGCGAGGGACGCCTGTAATTTGAAAATATAAAGTTGGGGTAAAAATCTGACGTCAATTGATCTGATTTTGAACTCAACGTCACAGCTGATTGTGAACGTGCCTGACATCGAAAGAGGCTGTTGAGCTTCCTCTGCGGACGGCGCAGCAGCAACAGTGTTACACTGCACTGTTGCTGCTGCTGTCTTTCGAAGCCATCTTGTGTGTTGGTGCGGCGTTAATCGGCTTGCTGAAGACTGTCGACTTCGGGGCAGCGGAGCTGTGTGATGGCACAACCTGGGATCAGTTGCACTGGTGCTGATCATTAATTGCTGATGATGAGTGAGTGGAAACCCACATACAGTACGTCCACGAGCACGAAGACTGATCAATCGATCGCGCTCGCTCGCTCGTTGCTGGCGCCTTCCGCTCACTCGCTCACTCGCCAATCCGCCAAAGCCTCCGCAGCAGCCCCTCTCCGCCCGCCTCCGTGGTCTCTCTCTCTCCAGCATGGCAGCGACGCGCGAGCTCGAGCCGCTGCTGCCAGCCAAACGCGCGACCCACGCAGAGCCACCAGTGGACCTCCGCACCGAGTTTGCAGCGCTCAGCCACATGGCGTGGCAAGTGAGCCTCTCAACGTTCGCGCGCCTGGCGCTCATGTCTGTGGACTTTGCGTTTCTCGGGCACCTGGGCACCACCGAGCTGGCGGCGGCGTCGCTCGCAGCGGTGTGGACGAGCGTGCCGCTCATGATGGTCTGGGGCGGCTGCGGCGCACTCACGACGCTGTGCGGACAGGCGTGGGGCGCTAAGAACGGCAGCCTCACGGGCGTGTGGCTCCAGATGGGCCTCCTACTCGTCAGTGCGCTCACTGTGCCTGTCTTTCTCTGGTACTGGTGCGTCGAGTACGTGCTACCACTCTCGACAGACGACCCCGAAGTGATCCGGCTCGGCGGTCGGTTCGCACGCATCCTGTCGTTCTCCATCTGGCCCTCGCTCGTGTACGTCTGCGTGCGCCTGTACTTCCAGTCGATGGGCATCATGGCGTCTACGACCGTCGTCGGTACGCTCTCGATCGGTGTCGCTATCGCAGCCAACTACTTCCTCATCTACGGCTGCTTTGGGTGGACTGGGTTCGGCTTTGACGGCTCCCCATTAGCGACTGTGATCGCGTCGTGGTTCCAGCCACTCGCGCTCGTCGGCTACTGCGTGGGCTACAGGAAGACCCACTTGCAGGCGTGGGGCGGCTGGGACTGGCGCGCGTTCTCGCGCGACCGCATGACGACGTATACGCACCTCGCTGTGCCGATCGCAGTCAACAGCCTGATCGCCACAATGGCAAGCTCGGGGCTCTCGCTCATCGCTGCGAAGCTCGGCTCGGACGTGATCGCTGCGAACGCCGTCGTAACGGGGCTCTGGCGTCTGCTCTGGGCGATCTTCTGGGGCTTTGGCTGCGCCACGCAGATCCGCGTCGCCAACTGTCTCGGAGCGAACCGGCCGAAGGCAGCGCTGGCGCTCAGCAAGCTCGGACTCGGCTGCACAGTTGTGTGTGTGCTCCTGCTCGCTGGACTCACGCTCTCCCTACGCGAGAAGCTCTTCCACCTGTACACGACCGACGACGCGCTGCTGAAGCTCTGTATGCTCGTCCAGCCGATCTTCATTACCGGTTTCGTGATCGAGTCGCTTGAGCTCCTTGCAGCGTCGGTTCTGAACGCCATGGGCGAAGCAACGATCGTCGCGTATGCGAGTACGTTCTCGACCTGGTGCATCGAGCTCCCGATCGCGTACGTGAGCAGCGTCACGTTTGGCTTCGGCTTCCCAGCGCTCTGGTACTCGATCTGCATCATGGAGCTCGTCAAGCTCGCTGTCTTCTTCGTGAAGCTCTCGGGCACAGACTGGAACCGCATGGCCCGCAATGCAGTGGAGAACATGGAGGCAGCGCACGAGACCGAAGCCGAGCTGGAGGGTGAAGCACTGCGCGTTGCGATGGCGGAGGGCGGCAACGCACCACTGGGCTCGACCGCCACGGCACTGGGGCCGCTCACGCCGATTCCGACGCCGTCGAGCGTCGCGTCGGCGGGCAAGAAGCAGTGGGGCGGCGACGAGAGCGACGCGGAAGAAGCGGGGCTCCACTTGCGCCATCCACGCCGTTCAGATTCGATCGGTGCACTGCAATGACGACTGACGCAGGCGTTTGAAACACGAACATATGAGCTTCAGTATACTAGAGTAGTATGATTTTGAATCGAACCGTAATGGTGCAACTGATGACAGTGGATGAATTGATGAGTGTATGTGATACTGGATGGGACATTGCGCAACCTGCACATCCGTGTCGGGTGTCTGCCAGCGGACGCGCCATTCGCCATTTCGCCGGCCAAGCTCCACGTCTCAAGCCACCCTCCTGCTGTCTCCTCCTGCTTGGGATGGCGACGCGTGAGAGCTCGCCGCTGCTCCGCCCTGAGCCAGCTGCAGCGAAAGCGCTAGAGCCGCCGCTGGAGTCGCCGGTGGACCTCCGCGCCGAGTTTATGGCACTCACCAACATGGCGCTGCAAGTGAGTCTCTCGACGTTCGCGCGCCTGGCGCTCACGTCTGTGGACTACGCGTTCCTCGGGCACTTGGGCACGAACGAACTCGCCGCTGCGTCGCTGTCGACTGTCTGGACAAGTGTGCCACTCATGACGATCTGGTCGTTCGGTGGCGCACTCACGACACTCTGTGGGCAGGCGTGGGGCGCCAAGAACGGCGACCTCATGGGCGTGTGGCTCCAAATGGGCCTCGTCATGACGTCGGTGCTCATCATTCCCGTCTTCCTCTGGTACTGGTGCGTCGAGTACGCACTCGCGCTGTCCACCGACGACCCGGAAGTGATCCGTCTCGGCGTGCGCTTTGCGCGCATCATGTCGTTCGCGTCCTGGCCAGTGGTCGTCTACGTCTGCGTGCGCTTGTACTTCCAGTCGATGGGCATCATGGTGTCGACCACGATCGTCGGCACGCTCTCGATCGGCGTTGCGATTGGTGCAAACTACGTCCTCATCTACGGCTGCTTTGGCTGGAACGGACTCGGCTTTGAAGGGTCTCCGCTCGCGACCGTCATTGCGTCGTGGTTCCAGCCGATCGCGCTCATCTCGTACTGCATTCTGTACAAGAAGCTCCACTTGCAAGCGTGGGCTGGCTGGGACTGGAACGCATTCACGCGCGACCGGCTCCAGACGTACCTCGCGATCGCAGTGCCCATGGCGACAAACAGTTTCGTGTCGAACCTCGCGAGCTCAGCGCTCTCGCTCATCGCTGCGAAGCTCGGCTCGGACGTGATCGCTGCGAACGCCGTCATCTCAGGCCTTTGGAAGCTGCTCTGGGCCCTCTTCTGGGGCTTTGGCTGCGCCACGCAGATCCGCGTCGCCAACTGTCTCGGAGCGAACCGGCCGAAGGCAGCGCTGGCGCTCAGCAAGCTCGGACTTGGCTGCACAGTTGTGTGTGTGCTCCTGCTCGCTGGACTCACGCTCTCCCTACGCGAGAAGCTCTTCCACCTGTACACGACCGACGACGCGCTGCTGAAGCTCTGTATGCTCGTCCAGCCGATCTTCATCACGGGTTACGTCATCCAGTCGGTCGAGATGCTGACGGCGTCTGTGCTGACAGCGATGGGACGGGCGACGATTGTGGCGTGGACGAGCACGATCTCGACGTGGTTTATCGAGCTCCCAATCGCGTACTTGGGTGGCGTGACGTTCGGGTTCGGCTTCCCAGCGCTCTGGTACTCGATCTGCATCATGGAGGCCGTGAAGCTCGTCGTGTACCTGCTTGCGGTTGCCCGCACGGACTGGAACCGCATGGCGCGCAACGCTGTGGAGAACATGGAGGTCGCCGACATGACGGAGGCCGAGCTGGAGGAGGAGGCGCTCAGTATCGCGCTCGCAGAGGGTGGGAACACACCGATGGGCTTCATCATCACGCCGATGTCGCCGGTAACACCGATCCCGACGCCGTCGAGCATCGCGTCGGCGGGCAGGAAGCAGTGGGGCGGCGACGAGACCGACGTGGAGGACGGCGGGAACAGCCTGCGTATCCGGCGGTCGCGTCGGACGAACTCGATTAGTAGAGCATGAGTCGAGAACTCGTACAGTAGAGAATTAACACGAAAGCGAGAGTGGGGAGGGTTCCAGTTCTTGCACTCGCTGGTGTCAAGTCTTTGTCGATGGCAAGTGGTACATTAACCACGTCGACTCGCAGTGCGTGGTTTAAGTGTGAGATTGTCCTCTTGACTTCGCATGAAATCGAGTGGCTGTGAACGAAAGAGGCAGATGTGGAGACGAAGGTACGCTGTACCAGTTCTCAGATCTGTGTTTGTGAGACATGGCTACATTTCACGCATTCAGAATAGAGCGGGATTAATTAGTGACCCCGGGGTTGCACGCTTCGACTGTCCAGCGAAGTGCGCAAAAGTGAGCTCCACCACCAATTCAAAATCACAAGCGCCCACCTCTCCTAAATTTAATCCAGCACCACGATGTGTACCATCGAACTCACATCATACAACAACAGCATCCGCCATGAGCTTACATCTCGCGTCTAAGTCAGCAGCAAATTCATCAGCACGAGGCGGCAACGAAATGGCTGCTCACGAAACCAGCAACTCTTGTCCACCACCGCAGTTCCCATTTTCGCCAGACCAGATTGGACTTGAAGGCCCAGATCTGATCAGCTTGGTTTTGCAATCGTCCATCATTCGATATTGACGCTATCCCTGATTGTAATTCAGGTAGGCTGTGTGATACCTTTGGACTTCAAATCAATATAATTATAGGCACTATACCCTACAATAAGAAGCCCAAATCAATTTACATCAGGGATAATTTACAATACTAATACATGCCACCTAATGCGAGATACGTGGCAACTGCAGGTCCACCACAGTCACCTCGGCTCGCAACCACCGAGTCCCCTGCACTCACCAACTCGCCAACGAGGTCTCAAGTCAAGTCTTCTCCACCTCTCGGTCGTTTCCAGTCAAGCGCCGCCAAGTTCTCCTCCACCCACCTGCACCGCGTTTATAAACATGGCTGCGGGCGTTGAACGCTCGCCGCTGCTGCGCAAAGGCGCCGCTGAGCCCGAGGTGAACATCCGCGCCGAGTTCCTCTCGCTCACGTCCATGGCGCTTCAAGTGAGTCTCTCGACGTTCGCGCGAATCGCGCTGACGTCCATCGATGGCGCGTTTCTCGGGCACTTGGGCACGAGCGCGCTCGCAGCGTCGTCGCTGGCGTCCATTTGGACGAGCGTGCCGCTCACGGGCGTGTGGGCCGGGGCGTCTGCGCTCATCACGCTCTGTGGGCAGGCGTGGGGCGCTAAGAACGGCAACCTCACGGGTATCTGGCTCCAGATGGGCCTCGTGGTCACGAGCGTGCTCATGGTGCCGGTCTTTATCTGGTACTGGTGCGTCGGCATTGCACTCGAGCACTCGACCGACGACGCGGAGGTCGTGCGTCTCGGCGAGCGCTTCGCACGCATCCTGTCGTTCTCCATCTGGCCCTCGCTCATCTACGCGTGCGTGCGCCTGTACTTCCAGTCGATGGGCATCATGGCGCCCACAACCGTCGTCGGCACGCTCTCGATCGGCGTTGCCATCGCAGCCAACTACTTCCTCATCTACGGCTGCTTTGGCTGGAACGGCCTCGGCTTCGACGGCTCGCCGCTATCGACTGTGATCGCGTCGTGGTTCCAGCCCATCGCGCTGCTCGGCTACTGCATCGGGTACAAGAAGATGCACTTGCAGGCGTGGGGCGGCTGGGACTGGAACGCGTTCACACCCGAGCGCATCAACACGTTCTTGAGCATCGCAGGGCCAATCGCGAGCAACTCACTCGTCTCGAGCCTCGCGAACTCGGCGCTCTCGCTCGTGGCTGCGAAGCTCGGCTCGGACATTATCGCTGCGAACGCTGTCATCTCAGGCCTCTGGGGCCTCCTCTGGGCCCTCTTCTGGGGCTTTGGCTGCGCGACTCAGATCCGTGTCGCCAACTACCTCGGGGCGAACCGCCCGCAGGCAGCCAAGACGCTCGGGATGCTCGGCTTTGTGTGCACGATCGTGACGGTGATTACGCTCGCGACCCTCACGCTGAGCTTCCGCGAAGCCATCTTCCGCGTCTACACGAACGACGACGATCTGCTCAAGCTCTGCATGCTCGTCCAGCCGATCTTTGTCACGGCGTTCATGATTGAGTCGGTCGAGATGCTCACAGCGTCGATCCTCACCGCCATGGGGCAGGTCAAGGTCACGGCCTGGACGAGCTCGCTCTCAGTCTGGTTCATTGAACTCCCGTTCGCGTACATTGGCGGCGTCGTCCTCGGCTTTGGCTTCCAGGCGCTCTGGTACGCGATCTGCGTCATGGAGGTCGTCAAGCTCTGCGTGTTTGTCTTTACGCTCTCGCGCACAAACTGGGTCGACATGGCGAACCTCGCGGTTGCGACAATGGAAGCGGACCCGAGCAGCGACGACGCTGACGAGCAGCAGGAGGAGTCGCTCCAGCTCGCAGTGGCCGAAGGCGGCAACACGCCAGTGGGCTACACGCCAGTCACGCGCTCGCCTGCGACTGCGCTGCTTACGCCCGTGAGCCGCAAGCAGCACTGGGACCGAATCGACGAGAGCGATGTGCACAAACGCGCGACCCCAAAGACCAAGCGCGCGAGCTCGTTCTCGCACGCGTGAGCGTGCAAGGGTCATGGGATGGATGTACCGGTATGATACCGGTATGGTAGACAGTATGGCAAATACACTTGCTTTTGTTCACTCGACGAGCTCAATGCCTTCACCCTGCACTCAGCTAGCTCTCGTCCGTGCTGCTGTTGCTGTTACTGTCGCCCAGCGACGCCATCTCGCGCACACGGCAGCAGGGACAGTGGCCTGCCTTGAGGTACTCGAACTCAAAGTCCTCTTCGTGGAAGAACCGGCGGCAGTGCGGCGACAGGTGGATCTTGAGCTCTGGGATCATGTTCTTGAAGAACTTGGCGCGTACGAGCGGACTCGGGTATCGAACGATAAACACCTCGCTAGGGTTGAGGCTCAGCAGCACGCGCTCGTCGACCTGCAGCACGCGGTACTGCGCTGTGCCCGAGCGATGGCCGGTGCTTGCACCGCCGCTACTGCCAGCGCTGTGCCCAAGTGACGACTGGCGGTTGAGGGCAAACTCAAAAAGATCTCCACTGGTGGCGCTAGGATTGCTGCCATGTCGTTCGCTCTCAACGTCGTCGTCACCAAACTTCATGGTCTGCGTGCCGTTGCCGTGATCGGTCTCTTTCCAGCCGTCGCCCCTGCTGGAACCGCCAGTGCCGCTAGCACTTTGTTCCGGCGGGTGCGTCTTGATGAGCCGCTCGGCTTCGTCGTCCGAGATGCCAGGCTGAGCACATCCGAAACAACGCACACGGAATCAGATACCGGTTTAATACCGGTTAGTCAAGTAAAGAGTGAGAGTGACATAGCAGAACCACGCACCCCGGGCTGGAACTCGACGAGCGGCAAGTTCTCGAACGACACGAACGAGCGCACGAACGGATGGCCCGAGTTGATGCACACGTCGCCCGTGCCGTTCGGGTTGAGCAGTGGGTTCGTCGTGGACGAGCGGTAGTCGACGGGCAACAGCTCCTCCTTGTCCGAGTACGGCTTGGTCTGGAGTGTCATGACCGTGAGCTCCACCTGTCGCTGCCACTCGGGTCGTAGCTTGAGCTGCAGGAGCTTCTCGAACGCCTGGCGCGCGAGCTTGAACGCCTCAAGCTGGAGCGCGTGGTGCCCAAGCGTAAAGTAGATGTTACCGAGTGAGACGCCGGACGGGAGGCTCGCAGCACTCTTGGTCGACGTTGCCGCCTTTGTGAGCGTGTTGACGAGGAAGCGCGCTGAGTGGAAGAGCGCCTCAGGCAGCAGCGTCGTGAACGGCTCGTCGGTGTACGAGTACACCATCGCGTACGCGTAGTAGACCTCCGAGAGCGTCTCGTTCTCGAGCGCGGCAGCGACCTGCGCACTCGCAGAGACCTCGGTGCTCTCGTCGCTGCTCGCGGGCTCGGAGCTTGGACTTGAGCTTGGGCTTGGGCTCGAAAATGAATTGAGCTGCTGCTCACAGAGCCGCCAGTGGTAGTACGCAGCGTCCCGGAAGCGCCGCTCGACGACAGCGTTATCGATGAGCTGTCGCAGCAGCCGTGCGCACTGGTCCGGTCGCTTCCCGCGCGCGAACGCGTCGAGCGCGTCGTCGAACCGGTCCTGGCCCACGAGCCACTCGGCGTACGGGACAAACACATCCTCGGTGTTGTGCACGCGCTCGCGGTGCTTGTTGGCGAGCCGCACGGCCTCTTCCCACTCGTGGAGCCGGATGTGCATCTGGAGGAGCGCGTCGAGGTCGCCGAGCTTGACAAACACGTCACGCGCGTGCTGGAACTTGTCGGCCTTGAGGAAGTAGGCGGCGCAGAGTTTGAGCAGCGCCGTCTCGCTCGTGTCCGCCCGCATCGCGACGTCGCGCAGGTCGTCGAACCAGCCGCGCTCGCCCATGATCTCGGCCGCCTTGAGCGTGTTCCCGCTCGCTGTGTACATCTCCGCAGCCGCGCGCCAGTCCTGCACTTCTTCCGCCCACCGCGCCTGGTCCTGGACAAGCTGCTTGATGTCCACGACCTTGCTCTGTGCAGCGAACCGCTTCGCGTCGTCCCACATGCGCAGATCCGCGAACATCTTGATCGCGCTCGGCGCCTCGCCACAGTCGGCAAAGAGCTTGGCTGCGAGCTGGAACTTGCCCTGGTACGCCATAATCTCGGCTTGGAGCATCGCCCGGAGCTTTCGTGCAGCCTCTGGCTCACCAGCGCCGCTGTCGTCGGTCGGGAGCTGCTGTTTCTTGCGCTGCTCGAGCGCACTCACGAGCTCAATGAACCGCACGTCCCGCACGCGGATGAACGCTTTGCGTGCAATCTCAAAGCTCATGCTCTTGAGCGCTTCCCACGCAAGCAGGCGCCAGTCCGCCTCGGTCACGCCGAGACACGAGACCTCGTACGCTTTCGCAAACTCGTTCTGCTCAAGGTACCGGTAGAGCGGCGCTGACTGCGGGACGTCGACAGTCTGCACCGAGAGCGCGTTGAGGCAAAAGACCTTGGAGCCTGTGAAGCCGACGACGAAGCCCTGCATGCGCTGCACGTGGCCAGGGAAGCCGCCGGTCTTGATCTTGAGCTGCCCACTGCCGGCGAAGCACAGCATGTCCTCGAACTCTGTGTTCCAAGCGACGCTGTTGGCGTCCCGCTCCTCGAACAGCATCTCTTTTGTGGCAAGGTCGTAGACGACGCACTTGTGCGAGTCGTCCACGACCGCGAGCTTCTCGCGGCTGGCAACACAGATCCACACACGCACACGTGAGCCTTACCTACTAGGACAGATACTGACACGTACCCCCGCGCGAGTGACGGGCAGTAAGTACGGTAGTACCGTACTTGGCGCTGATGTCGAGGCACGAGATGGGGTTGTTCTGGTGGATGAGTGGGATCGGGAACGGGTTGTTGATAAAGATCTGCCAAACTGAGCCGTCCTTGAGCCCGACGAGGATCCCTTCCCGGCCTTTGGCGCCGCCTGTGACCTTGATGTACCGGATGAGCGACTCCATGACCCACTCGCGCTCTTTCTTGCCCGTAAAGTCGTACTGCTGCAGCTTCTGCTTCTGGCACAGGATGAAGTTGTAGCTCGTGACCACGAGGAGGCTGCACGGCAGGTCCTTGGCGATGCGCTCTTTCACACGGTACCGCATCTCGTAGCTGCTCGCGCTCGCACCGGACTCGGCTTCGAGCTCGTAGATGATGATCTTGTCCGAGAGCTGCACAGCGAGCCGGTCGCGGTACACTGAGAGCTTCTTGACGCAGTCGCGCGTACGAATGCGCACTTTCTGCTCCGTCATGAGGTGCTGCACGATCACGTCCGTGATGTTCTCGCGGTACGCGTACCGCTCCTGGTAGATCCCGTGCACCGTGCCGAAGACGAGGCAGTGCATCGCAATCGAGCCGTCCTCGCAGCCCATGGCAACAAAGTTCGTCTTTGGCCGGGCTTTGATCGCCCAGACCCAGCTCTCCAATTCACAGATGCTGCAATCACATGTGCAGCTCGTCAGGGTTTGCAGAAGACTGACATAGTGTACTACTCAGCGTATAGCACGCTGTCACGAGCGCCAAGCTGACTGACGTACTTGGCGAGGAAAATGCCGTCTTTCGTGTACAGTCCGGCCTTGCGGTTCGAGCCGCTGACGAGCAGGTACTTGCCCTTGCTGTGTGTGCATCACGGCAACGAGCCCGCAGACATCATGAGCCTCTCTCGTCCGTGACCACGACCACCACAATGATTTCCCTCTCTCCACACGCACCTGAAGTACGTGATGCTTGTGGGGTTGAACGCGAGCTTCCGCGGCTTCACTTGCATCGTCCCGCTGGCGTTGTAGAACGAGAGCGTGCGGTCCCAGCACCCAACTGCGAGGATGTCGACGTTGTCGTCGTTCGAGAGAGTCCACGCGATGGTCCAGACCGGTCCAGGCCGCTCGATGAGCTGCTTCTCATTGCCTTGCTTGTCTCGGATCGTAATGAGCCCGTTGAGCAGCCCGAGCGCGAGGTACTGTCCGTCCTTGGTCCAGCACGCACAGAGGACCTTCGCGACGACCTTGTGCTTCGCGACGGACTTTTGCTCCGGCGCCCAGAGCCCAAAGTCTGAGATCGTGCAGCTCGCAAGGCACTGCGACTGGGGGTTGTACACGAGTTTCTGGATACTGTCGTTGTGCGTGTACTTGAGGATGCCTTCGGCCTTGTCGGTCCAGATGATCACGACGTTGTCAGCGCCGCCGGACGCGAACCGCTTCCCGTCGTGCGAGTAGTCGACTGTGTACACGATGCCTTTGTGGCCCTTGAGCGAGTGCAGCAGCGTGCCGTCCACGGCGTCGTACACCATCACGCGCGTGCCGATGGCCGCCACGATCTGCGAGCCGTCAGGGCGGAACGCAAGGTCTTGCACGACGAACTTCTCGCCATTGCGCTCCGGGACCTTGTCGCTCCACGCCAGGACGCTGCGCATGGTGCTGCTGCTGTGATGCTGAGCCCAAGCCTTTCGCCGTCTGTTTGCACTGATGGACGCAAGCCAAGCCAAGCGGAGGGAGAGGGAGGAGGTTCTGAGGTGGTCCCAAGACGCGAAGTGCGAGTCGCGCGTGGCACGCTTGGAAGTTGCGAAAAGTCGCGCGTGGCGTCGCTTGGCAGGGTTGTACTTTGTGGGGCTCTGCCTTTTGGTTCGACCTGCAGTCGGGGCTTCTCAAACTCGGTGACCTGATGGGGACCGCGTCTGCCTGACGTCTGTGGTGCTAGAGAGTAGACATACTGGAAGGCAGGATGCACACTGGTATCGAGCCAAGGAGCTCCGATGCCGCTGGTGCCTCCCAAGCCCTTACAGGATCAGAAACTACGATGGCGATCGCCGCGTCACAGACGCGCATCCGTGTCGCCGTCCGCGTGCGACCGCAGCTGGCGATGGAGAAGAGTGACTCGTGTGACTTTCTTGCTGTCGACTGCGTCAGGTTGAGAGAGCGAGGGCGGGAGAACAGTGTTGCGACTCTCGGACTGTACGAGAGGAGGAGCTTGGAGGACTTACGCCTTCCTTCATATTGGTGCACAGGAACTCGTTGCAACTGTCGACGTCCGCCGCTGCGACAGAGGCGAGGAGCTTCAGCTTTGACCAAGTCTTTGGGCCACGCGTGACGCAGGTGAGTGCGAGTGTGGGTGTTTGAGTTGAGAGCGAGCAGAAATGAGCGAGGGACGCCTTCTACCTACAACTGACTATCTGAACCTGTCGATCGACCGACTGTGCGCAGACAGAGATCTACGAGCAGATTGGGTTCACGAGCATGCTGAGCAGCGTTCTGGAAGGCTACCACGCAACCATCTTCGCGTATGGGCAGGTAGGTCGAAAGTGGTGGTCAGCAGTACTCTACTGAGCAGGAAGGCTTCTCATCCATCGCACTGGTGTACGCAGACCGGGTCGGGGAAGACCTTCACGATGGAGGGAAGTGAGTACGAGGTGAGCACCCGTGCGTCCTACTGCCAAGTGTGGACGAATGAATGCTCCCGCTTTCTATCATCACGCGGACCAACACTGCGACTGTTGCTTGTAGGCAGCTCGTGGCGGCAGCAGCACCAGCTCGAGCGACCGCGTCCTGGCGCGACCAAAGACGGCTGATATGCACGCTGGTTCAACCCGAGCAGGGGTACGTGCACGTGAAGGAGTCGAATCTGTTCGTTGGCTGGTACTCACTATCTATCGCAACTCACAGCGCTCTTAACGTACGCACGGACGGCTTCAGATCATTCCCCGCGTGATCGCCCACCTGTTTGAGATGATCTCTACGCAGTCGCTCACACTGGACACGCCAGAACGGCGAGAGTTCACTGTGAAGTGCTCGTTCGTGCAGATCTACAACGAGCAGATCCTGGACCTGTTCAACCCCTCGCATCTGAAGACAGTCCCGTCGAGTACGAATAGTGGCCGGCCGGACAGCAAACGAGCATCTCGTCTCGACACCAAGAGTGGGGCCAACACCGTGGGACTGAAGCTGCGGTGGTCGGCCGCGAGCGAGTTCTACGTGGAGAACCTGCGCGTACTCGAGTGCCAGACGCCAGAGCAAGTGCTGCGGCACTTCCACGACGGTGTCAAGCACAAAGTGATGGCCTCGCACCGACTCAACGCGGCCTCGTCCCGCTCCCACTGCGTCTTCACGATCTACGTCGAGAGCTTCGATCCGAGCGCGAGCCCGCACGACGTGCTCCAGAGCAAGCTTGCGCTCGTGGACCTCGCTGGCTCCGAGCGGGTCGACAAGACCGGAGCCACTGGTGTCACTCTGCAAGAGTCGATTGGGATCAACAAGTCCCTCTTCGTGCTACGCCAAGTGATCCAAGCGCTGAGTGACGAGAGCGCGTCGGCTGCTGCGTACGAGGCGAAGGCAAGGCCACGAGACGCGCATCGCAGCGACCGGGCGTACATCCCGTTCCGCGACTCGAAGCTCACGTCACTGCTCAAGTACAGTCTCGGCGGCAACAGCCTCACGCTCATGATTGCGTGTCTGTCGCCCAGCGATCGACACGCAGACGAGAACCTGAGCACGCTCGTGTATGCGTCCAAGGCGCAGTGCATCGCGAACAAGCCGACGAAGAACGAGGACCCGAAGACGGCGCTGATCCACGAGCTGCGCCAAGAGGTCGACGCTCTGCGCGCTCAACTCGCACAGGCTCAAGACGTCATCTTGAGCTTCCAGCACCTCCCGTCCGAGCGCAGAGGCGACGCTGGTAACCAAGTGGTGCTACGAGAAGAGTGCAGCGAAAGGGAACGCGGCCCCGACACGCCCAGTCAAGCGCGGTCAGAGGCACGTGCTCGGAAAGACCCAAAGATGCCTCTGTCATCCACACCATCGACAGTGATGCCAAAGGCGACGCCTGGGGTCGTCGGAATCGAAGGCTCAGCGACGACGAGGAAGCTGAAGATGAGCGTGATCGACAACGTCGAGATGATCAAGCAGCTCTACGCGACCGAGAAGGCGCTGACAGAGCGCGTTCGCTTGCACGGCCGGCGCGTGGAGGATCTCGAGTACGAGACCCGCGTGCTGAACGTGGAGAACCAGTCGCTACGTGAGAAACTGGAGGTGCTCGAGTACTTGCTCGCCGGATCCAGTCAGCAAGGCGCTGGCAGTACCATGGGCGACCCGAGCGCCAGCGACAACAACAACGGATGCGAACCCGAAGACTGTGAGACGATTCCTGGCTACGGAGCTCTTGCGACTTCGGCCAGTTTGCCTCGAGTTGGGGTCGCACCCCCAGCAGCCGAGCGCGTCCGTGAGGCGTTGCGTCGAACAAGACACAGAATGAGTGTGTCATCGCGTGGGAGCGATCGTGACGGATCAGCAGTACCTTCGAACCAGAGTGGAAGTGTGCGGTACTCGGAGACGAAGCCATCGAAGCCGAAGCGGAAGGACCTCGATACCGGTTTGCTCTCCGTGAGTTGGCTGTCACAATGTGTTTATCGCTTGGTGGTGCTCACTCACGAGTGTTGCTCACAACTGTGGTGTGCTGTCCTGCAGCTCAGTGAGCTCAAAGAGTTACTTAGTGGGGCGAAGCAGAGCAGACCTGACTCCAATCACAGAGACAGAACAGTCCACGCTGGTAGCAGACCGGGCCGAACGATCGTAGCCGGAGCAGTACCTACCACCCAGTCACCCCCAGCACCACCACATCCAGCTCTCAAACACTCGACAAGCAGCGCAGGCGCGTGTCCACGAGCAAGTAAGGCCTTTTACTTGCAGCCATGGGTATGAGGTGACCTCACGTGCTGACTCTGGAGGATTCGCAGCTCGCGCTTCGTTGGCGGAGCCAATCGAGCGAGAAACCAGCCGCGCGAACTCCGCCGCCGCCACGATTCGCATCCTATCCACTCTGGAGCGCCAGCAACCAACGCGCAGTGTGATTGAACTCGGTGCGTGCGGAGTAAGATGTAGACTTACGGGTCAGGAGGGCGGCTAGCAACCACAACGACCGAGATCTGACAAGTGGACTTGTGACTACTTTCAGATCCTCTCGACTCGCTCTCGGAGCTTAACCGGTTGCTCCAGGTGAAGGCAACGCTGCGGCGTTCTAGTGCTACTAGCTTCGGTGGAGCTTCTGGTGCTGGTTGACAGTGATTAGCTAGTTCAGTAGAGGATATGTCGACGGTTCCCCTGTGCCTCCAACGTCTCTCCCCTCTGCGACGACACAATGTGCCGTGAGTAGCAACTGTGCGATGACATTGCCGGCCGGCAGGGACGGCGCTGAGCGTGCGAGGCCACCGAGAGGTTTCAGTCCTGTTTGCCATCTTAGCGTGTGCTTGAGCCCTCGTCCCGCTGCTTCATGTGTTCATACAAGCACTCTGGTTCTCCATTATATGCTTGGAAGGGCCGAGGGTGTTCGCAGTCTCGCCCAGGCGGCGACCAGCTCGAAACGGTCGCACCAGCCAAAGCCCAAGCGAAAGCCAAAGCCACTTTAAGAGGAGAAGTCACACACTTCTTGTCTGTCATCGCCTCGCAAGCTCATTCCCAGGATGTCGTCGCCAAACCCTTCATCAGCGCGAAAGCATGGAGCCGCCGCCAGTCATACGCCCCGCACTTCCAAGCTCACGAGCACCCACTCTGACTCGAACTTCTCCGCTGTCACGAGCCGCCTCCCGCCTCGATCGAAGCTTTCGAGGCTCACGCTCGCCCAGTCCCTACGCTTGTGCCGGCGCGTAGCAGTGCTCGCAACCGCGATCGGATCCGTCTACATCTCCATGGCCTGTTTCATCCGATCGTTCGGGCTGGTCACGACGATCGTCACGGCATCAACTTTCTTCTCGTCGTACGACTCGGTGCTGCTCGCGAAGGTTGCTGGCGCAGCTTCGATCCAGGAGAGTCCGCTTGTCGTCGAGATGCTCCGCTACGACACGACACCACGCACTGGGACGCTCTTTCTCGACGGCAACGCGAGCAACACTCACGGGTGTGTGAGTGTCGTCGAGTCCGTGATCTACCGAGATGCGTTTCAGCGCCACGTCTTCGCCTCGGCTGTCAGCTCTCTCGCGCCCAACCTCACGTTCCTGAGCCCACACGAGATCGAGCTCGTGACGCCAGTCGTGGACTGCACGCTCACACCGCTGATCCGCAACGATGTTACAAAGCCCCGGTTCTTCTTCCTCATTCGCCAAGCGCAAGACCACCGAGACGTTGCGATCCTCACTGTATTGATCGGCGTGCAAGTGTATCAAGACGCGAAGCGCAAGGCCAGCGGGTCCGCTGCCGTCGCGTCGCTCGCGCTCATCAGCGACATGCGACTGAGAACGACGACCCACCACTTTGCAGCAGTGCTCGGGTACCCTCACGTGGACCTGGACTTTAAGAAGTACGATCTCGTCGGCGCCGACGCGTGGGGCCGTTGGCTGCTCAAGAGCGTGGCAATGGACACAGCTACTGAGGTGCCACAAGTTATCTCCACATCTGCGCGAACCGGGTCGTACATCTCGTCGCCGAGCGAGAAGTCGACGCTCGTGCACTGCGTCTGGAAGCTGTCGCAAGACCCGATGGAGGTGCTGGCGCACTGGGAGTGGTACGGCCGGACAGTCATCCGAGACTCGTGGGCGTGGGCGCGGCTGCACCACATCTACTTTGCAGTCAATAGCATCGCCGGTCTTCTCGTGCTCCTGCTCGTGATCGTCCACAACGTTCGTGCGGGGCGGATCTGGATCGGCGACGCCTTCGTGTCCGTCTCGTCGTTGCACAAGATGCGCTGTGCTGCTGTGCTGCTCTCGTGGTACGTGGACGAGTACTGGACGCTCACCAAGTTCCTGCTCTTCAGTGGCTGCGAGCTCGGGAAGAAGCGCAAGTTCAAGATCTACCCCAGTCTCATGCGCGGCGACCTGCTCGCGCTCTACATCACGATCGTCGACCTGATCGGCAAAGCGTTCAAGGAACGCATTGATCCAGTCGTGACGCTCGCGTGCTTCCTCATTGGCTTCGAATCGCGGCTCACGATCACGAAGCTCTTTCCGGCCATGGTGAAGATCCAGGTCGACTATGTCGACCTCGAGTACATTCGTGGTACGATCCCACTCGATCAAACGGTCCCCGATCGCACGCCATTGCGCGTCTGGGATACGAAACCTCTCCCAGAGCGCAGCCTCGCACTGTTGCTGTCCGTGCTCTTCCCAGTCTTCAGCACGCTGGTGCTTATCGTCGTGTACGTCGCCGGCCGGAAGCTGTACCGCTGGAAGTTCCCGGATCTTGTCGCACAGCAACGCAGCAGCCTGAACTCTGTCAAGGAGAACGACGACCGGCGATCCCACCTGACACAGTTCGAGTTTGCTACCGGTGTGGCGCTGCGAGAATGCTTCGGTGTAGTGAGCGACTACGACAATTACGTGTACATCAAAGGTATGAAGTTTGCGTCCCCAGACGGGATCTACACGAGCGGCTTCGTGATCGCGAACGGCAAGTACCTTGTCGACATCAACGACATTGTGACGATTCTCGCTATCAAGCTCACGCGCGTCCGGTTCAAGAACGTGTACGTGTATGCGGTGGACGGGAACACTGTGAAGCAGACCGCGCAGCTGGTGTACCCAGAGACCATGTCACTGTTCGATCTGCTGCATCTGAACCTGAAGATTCTGCTGTAGAAAGCGTGAATGACCTTGCCAGTGGTTCAGTGCGGAGGTTTATGACTGCCATGTCAGCATGGAGTCGCAATGAGTATCGTGCTCTTTGTTGCTTGATGGCGAGGCGACCTTGGCGCACTGGACTCGATCACCAATGGCGTCTGATGCTGCCGCTTGTTCGAGGTGGCAATGGTTGTACCCTCCCTCCCGTCAACGAACCATCAACAAGTGATGAACAAGAGCGTCCTGAACTTGACGCCCGAAGATGAAGGGCATCATCAGTCGCAGGTTGTCCTGGTTGGCTGCCGTCGACTTACTCTACTGTAGATGAAGCGAGAACAAGTCCATTCTGTTCGTTTGTGATCCCTTTCATGACATGGGAGGTCTGTGCATGACGCCTCGGTCAGATCAGCCTTCCTTCAGTAGAAGTTTGCTCTCCTTCTGTGAGGCATCGAACTCAACACGAATCACGCTGTCAACTTCCATCAAGAAAACCGAAGTCAAGTCGACATGGTCTCCGTGATCAACCTGCCTGAATTGGGATACCGGTACACTGTTGGTACACTGAGCACTGAGTTGGAATACTTCTGTTAACAAGTCCAGCTTGCTTTATGTGGGACGATTCGGAGCTCTGCACAAGCACACATGGTGACGGAAAAAGTCGGCCGACAGAAAAACTCGGCAGGTCCATGCGGCCAACTTGTTTGCCTCTAGTGAAGTAAGCAAGTAAGTCAACATTTTGGCCAATCAGAATCTTTTAGCAGTTATTTGCAATGTTGAAAAACGATGATTTGAGTGTTTGACAGAACTTGTTGTTTGCAGTGGGAATCATTTGTAGTTGACGATCATAAGCTCACTATAGTGGTCTTGAGTTTAGTCATCACAGATGAACGAGCGGATCGGCTCTTTGGATTGATTTTCATGGTGGGAAAGCATCGACATTACTCTCCCTCGTTTTGCTCACCCGTGTTTTTGGTGAATTTTGTGATTTTCTCTTTCGCTCTTCAGATTGTATGTGTTTGCTAGTATGCTGTAGTTTTAGAAGTGATCATCTGAATACGAACAATCCAGCGACACCGACTTTTGGCCAGTCAAATCATTTGCCGAGTTATCATGTCAATACGCTTAACTATCGAAATGCAACTTGACCTGCCAACTTTTTCCGTCGCCATGTGTACGCGAACCGATTTTTGCAAGCTGGTCGCAGCCAAAGTAAAACACGGTGAAAATGTCGGTAATTGCGGAGAAGGTCGTCGTGGTCTTCCTGGCGGACGCGTCGCTCCCAGCAGGCGACGAACTCGACGCTGTGGCGGCGCGCGGCTGCTGCGGGTCGC
The DNA here is from genome assembly GCA_023333755.1 of Globisporangium uncinulatum. Taxonomy (NCBI): domain Eukaryota; phylum Oomycota; class Peronosporomycetes; order Pythiales; family Pythiaceae; genus Globisporangium; species Globisporangium uncinulatum. Next base: position 18,640 of record JAASFJ010000344.1, read on the forward strand.
TTGTGCTCTCGACAGGCACTTCGGCTCCTCTAGAGAATCTGTTGGGCGTCCACCGCAGCGACGACGGCCTCGCGAAGCTCAAGTGCGTACTCAACACCATAACCCCACCACTCGGAAGCTGCGTCCTCTCACTCCTTCCTTCTGATGCTCATGAACGATCAATAACCAACACGTCGATAGGTTTCCCAAGATGCCGACAGCATTCTTTAGTGCGGTGGAGAGCGCGCGGACGCTCGCGACAGCGCTCGGGCTCGCCAACGTGCACGATACCGAGGCGAAGACAGCGGAGTCCACGGCACGTGCGTTGCTGGCAGCGACTGGCAAGCAGCTCGTGTTCATCCACGAGACAGAAGGCGCAGTCGCGAACTGGACACGCGCACTCGTAAGCGACCTGTTGCGTGCGGACGATGCGCACACGCTCGTGGCGGTGGTGAAAGCATCGAACGCGCCGCTGCCGTTGCCAACGGAAGCGAACGCGTTCCGGCCACGCCAGAGCTACGAGAAGGTCGATGGGAAGTACTGTGACGCAAACTGGGATGGGCCAGCGACAGCACCACCGCGTCGTTTGCTGCTGGCGTTCTACCAGAAAGACCGCACGCGACGCGACGACGCGCAGCGGCTGGAGGAAGCGCAGGTGGACGCGCTCGGGAGCTACGGCGCGATGAGCGCGCTCATGTTTGCGCAGGAGGTGGCGTTCCGCCTCGGGTTTGCTCCCAAGTACGGGGCGTAGGAAAAGAATCAGGAAGAGCAACGAACCACATGCAGAGTGTGTGTAGGGAAGAATAGATCCGAGCGATGCTTTTTGAACCTATGCGCTTGAGATTCGCTATTTTCACTTTCATTCAGTATACCACCGAGCGAAAGTAGCTTTTTTCTCTTCGTCAACTGTCCCTCCCCACAACCCAATCCGCTCGCTCCAGCTCAGCTCAAGAAGTATCGAGAGGTCGATCGCTTGATCGATCGCATCTCGTGCCGCTCGCCACACTGCCTCCCCCTCCTCGCCCCGCCAGCCACCGCAGCTCGCGCGCCACCGCCCCAGTGTACTCGGACTCGGACGACGACAGCGCCGCTGCCATGTACCAGGCCGTGAGTGAGACGGAGCCAATGCTCCCAGGCGGCGGCAAGCACGCCAGCCCGTCGGCCGCGGTCGGCACGGGCTCCGTGCGCAGCATGCGCCTCGAAGCGCCCGCTGCGCGTTGCAACGACAGCTTCTTCGCCACGCTCTTTCTTGCGAACGTGACTGCGATCACAGTGTTTGCGTTCGTGAAAGGCTTGCCAGCGCTTAAAAAGAGCGTCTCGCCCCAGCCGACGCCAAACGACCAGGACTTTTCGCACGTGTTTGTGCTCGCAGCTGCGCTCGCAGGCCTCGCAGTCGCACTCTCGCTCGCGTGGATGAAGCTGCTCATGGCGTACGCGGGGTCCATGATCCGCATTGCGCTCTGGTTTAACGTTGGGCTCACGGTCGTGGGTGCGCTCACGGCGTTCGCGGTCAGCCCGCTCACCGCGTGCTTCTTCCTGCTCATGGCCGCGCTCAACGTCTGGTACATCTTTGCGGTGCAGGACCGCATCGGCTTTGCGTCCGCGAATCTGAAAGCCGCCTGTGCAGCCGTGTCGGCGCACTCGTCGGTCTTCTTGGTCGCGTTCCTGCTGCTGCTCAAGCAAACTGCGTGGCTCGTGCTCTGGTCGCTCAGCGCTGTCGGCGTGTACCAGATGCTCAAAGACGCGGACCCCGGCTGTGAGAAGCTGAACGCTCAAGGCCGCCCGGAGCGCTTTTGTGGCGGCGTGGGCGGCGGTTTCGTGCTCTTCTTTATGCTCATTAGCGTCTACTGGGGCCAGCAAGTGCTGCAGAACGTGCTCACGTGCACGACGTCGGGTGTGGTCGCGTCCTGGTGGTACCAGCCGAGCGCGAAGAAGGCGACGACTGGCGCGCTCTACCGCTCGCTCACGTCGTCGTTCGGGTCCATCTGCTTTGGCTCGCTCATCGTTGCAGTGCTCCAGGCACTGCGGACGGTGCGTGTGAGACAGGGCTGCTGCTGCTGCTGGTATGGGATGCTAAGTGACTCACGACGCCCGTGTTGTGTGTGTGGCTCATTAGATGGCGACGATCTTGAAGGACAAGGCGCGAGACGACGAGAATGGCGCGCTCGCGTGTGTCGCGTGCCTCGCCGAGTGCGTGCTCAACTGCCTCGAGAGCATCATGGAGTACTTCAACCAGTGGGCGTACGTGTACGTGGGCATCTACGGCTACGACTTCCGCACGAGCGGCAAAGCCGTCATGGACCTCTTTGCGAACCGGGGATGGACGGCGGTGATCAACGACGACCTCACCTCGAGCGCCCTCACGGTCGGCGCGCTCGGTGTCGGCGTCGTGACAGCCGTCATTGGGCTCGTGGTCGCCAAGTTCAGTCCGGACGAGTGGTTTGCGGCGCTCGGGTCGAACAACGCGGCTTACGGTGCGTGATAGAGCTGAGTGGTGATTGAGAGAGGAGAGAGAGACAGGAACTCACACTGTCGTGCTGTCGTCTACGCAGGAGTGATGGGCACGATCGGCTTCATTGCCGGCATGAGCATGGCCATGATCCTTGCGAACGTTGTGATTACGGCGCTCCACACCGTGTTTGTGTGCTTTGCAGAGGTGCGTCTCGTGTTTCCTTTCTCACTTAAAGAGCAGTGCCTGATAGGTTGTAGAGGCTGTATACTCACTGTCGCTCGTGGGGCTGCGCGACACAGGACCCGATCGCGTTCAGCCGCAACCACCCGCGCGAGTACGAGGACCTCGTGGGCGGCTGGCGCAAGTTCCACGGCGACGAACTCGTGTCGGCGTACGGCAGCGCCGTGTAATGGCGCTGTCGTTTGAGTCTCTGAGGCGCAAGAGAGAGCGAGAGAGAGTGAAAGGGACGACGATCCACGAGACTCAGGAAGGAGCCGCTGGCTGCTCGTGCTGTGAATCCTGTCTTCAAGAAAGAGTGTGTGAGAGGAAGAGAGTGGCAGGTCGTACACAAACACACGGGACGGTCTTGCTCGCTCGCACTGGCTGCATTGTTTCATATACATAATGCTGGTGGTGAATGGTGATACGTGCGACAGTGGGGGAGACGGAGTAGGAAGGGAGGCGGGTGGCGTCCAGCCACAGACACGTGAAGGTGCTCTTCGCTCGAGCACCTTCACGACCAGCAGCCGCTGTCTCCTCTTCCTCTTCCTCTCTCCATGTCTTGGTGTTAAAATACGGCGTGGTGGCGACTACTTCAAACCATCGGCGCACTCATCAAGTACGCTGATGACGACGGTGGCGGTGGTGGCGGTGGCTCTCATGCAGCTTGTTGTTCCTGAGACGTCGAGTTCGTGGACGTCGTCGTCTGGGCGCTTCTGTCGTTGGCTCCATGGCCACTGGAGCTACTGGAGCTACTGGAGCTACTGGTGCTGCTTGGCGGAGGCAACGCCGTTACAGAGCCGCTGCGTTTCTTCTGGAAACACGTCGCCCGCGAGGACGTGAGCGCAACAGCGACGTTGAGTCCACAGCGCTGCGAGAGCATGCGCGAGTGGACGCTCCACTGCTTCGTGAGGTGGTCGTACCGGTGTACCGTGTCGAGGTACTCGTCCTTCTTGTTCGAACCGCCGAGGCAAAAGAGAAACGAGTCCGCGAGGAAGCTGAACGCCACGTGGCCGCTCCTCGAGTCCACGAACGCGTCCATGTCGTGCCACACGCCGCTGCACACGCTACTTGGGCTCCTGTCGTCCAGAGGCGGCAGCACGAGCCGCTCGCTCGTGTTCATGCGGATGCCGTGCCGCGACTCGCCGCCGTACACAAGGATGCTGTTGCTCTTGAGCTGCGCGACTGCTGCTGGGCCGTTGCGAGCGTAGCGCATGCTCGCGACTGGGAACCACTGGTTCTGGCGCGGACAAAAGACCTCGACGCTCTTGAGGTGCTTGCGGCCGTCGTAGCCGCCGATCGCGTAGATGCAGCCGTTCAGAGCGACGACTGCGAGGCCGCTGCGTCCGACGCCGAGCGGCTGTACTTCTTCCCACGTCTGCGCTTGCACGTCGTAGCGCTCGACTGAGTTCAAGTGCGCCATCCCGTTAAAACCGCCGACAACGTAGATGAAGCCGCCTGTGTACGCGGCGCCGAGGTAGCTCCGGGACCGGCGCATCGGCGGCATGAGCGTCCACGTGTCTGCTTCCGGGTCGTACATCTCCATGGACTTGAGGTGGCGCGAGCTGCACGTGCCGCCAATTACAAAGATCTTGTGCTGCTCGCTCACGACGACGCCGCTGTACGAGCGCTTCTCGAGCATGCTCGCGGCGGTGAACCACTCGTTCGAGTGGAAGTCGAGGTACTCGACCGACTTGAGCGCACTCGGACCGTTGAAGCCGCCGATCGCAAAGATCGTCGGCGTCCACTCTGCGGTTGTGTGATGAAATAGGCTCGTACCACCTGTCTCAGTACTATTGGACTTTGGACCGAGCTGCGACGACGACACGAGAGCCGCGCAGCTGTCGACGCGGTCCTTGCTGTTGATCATCCCGCTCGAGCTCAGCGCCTGGTAGAGACTGAGCGACGCGGCCGCTGTCTTCCGGTCCGGATCGCTCGTGACCTGGAGACTGCTGAACACGCGCGTGAGCTCAATCTTCCGGGACGTCGGGTCGTGCATGAGCCACGAGCGCACGGCCGCGTCGTCTTGCAGTCGCAGTTTGCGGCGCAGCAAGAGCTGGACGACAGCGTACAGCGGGAGGTTCTTGAACGCGTCGGTGCGGTACACGTCGCTAAAGTACGTCTCGATCATCGCCCGCGCCGCGTGCGCAAGCAGCCGACACGCCGGCCGCATCTTGAGGCTCTCGCAGCAGAGAAAGATGTCGACGCAGTTGTGCACGCTGAGCTCGAGCATGAGCTGCTTGCAGCAGATCTCAACGACCTCGAGCATCTCGAGCTGGTTCGCAGTGTGCAGCAGCGCAAGGATCGTGTCGCCTGACACGCGCAGCTGGCCGTCGTACATGTACCGCAGCAGCTCACGCAGTGCGGGTGCGTGCACATCAGCCAGCTCGACGCGTGCAGCGCGGCTCTCGCGCATGCCGCTCGTGAAGAGCGCGTGGAAGAACGGGCTTGCGCTCGCGAGCACCACGCGGTGCGCCGCTATCGCCTGCCCCTGCACCACGAGCGCCACATCCGTGAGCTCGCGGGCCTCAAAGAGCGCGAGCAGACGCCGGCGCTGCGCCGCCTCGGCTGTGGGCTCGGCGCGGATCACGCCGCTGGCGGTGGGTGAGAACGCGGAGGCAGCGCACGCGCTGTTCTCCATCGACTCCATGGCTCCTAGATCCTCCTGCTTGTTCTGCGCGTCCTTGAAGCCGTGTGTGCCGGTTCCTTCCGACTCGCAGATGAGGTGTGAGCGACTGTTGGGACTTTTCAGTCTGAACTTGCGATGCCTGACATAAATTCCAACTCGCTAATTGTAAATGATACAATTACAGCAAAAGACAGATCGGAATGCCCATGTATTCAACTTTTTTGCTCAGATCATTTTTGTATTGACGGGTTTTGTTAAAAATTAAGAAACGTATGGATGAGATTTCAGTACAGTCTCGTTTCCAACTACCAAATACCACAGAAAACCAATACCCTGCAGAAAGAGATCTGTGACGATCGAATTTTAGTGAGTCGTTTGATCACAGTGACAGAAAGCAAAAACGCCATGATGACCGGCCAACACGTGCTCAGACAGTGTTAGACTGACACCTCAGAAACGCGCGATATGACCGCATAATGCAGCTAACGAAGACACTCCACCGCACGCTGCTGCGCGATACTTATGAAGGCTAAAAGTACGCTCGAGTTCAAGCTCTTTTTGCCAAGACGCTGCTCGTTTCGCACACAGGTATTGTTGCCAGAACGGTGGCATTGCTAATCTCACCGCGTGGTACTCAAAGCAAATAATGGCGCTCAAGAAGCCTGGGAGCGCAATGGCACCCAAAATATTGCTGTAGTGCTGCACCGTGCAAGTATTCTTGGGACGATTTGAACGAGCTCGTTACGCGTGTGAAGACACTCTGCGTTTACTCACCATCGATCCATTCTTGCACTGTGAGAGTCTCACTCTAAAAAACCTGTTATTCTCAATGTCTTAGTGTTTTGGCGAACCTCTAAAAACTGAATTCCGAGGTGGATTATTGTCCTATTTGGTAATGGGATCATGCCTGAACCTGCAGTCCATTGTAATTTTTAGCTTTTGGGCATTGGATTCTGTCTTTGTGAAATAAACCCGTGCACACGAGTTTATCAAGATTGGTGTTGTGGTTGGTGGGCATTCCGATCCATCTTTTGCTGAAGTTGTTCACTGGAATTTTTCCAGAGTTATTCCTAGATCTGACTTGGTCTACTGTTTCTGAAAACATTTTCTAATTTTTGGCCGTTTGGGAAACCTTCGTGTGACCTTTTCTTGATATGTCAAAAATTTGTTTTTGAAAAATCAGAAACTCAAAATAATTTCATGGCGTCCCAAGAGGTCTACGTCCGTCCTCGGAAGACATTTTCTAAAATTTATTTCGTGCAGGAAACATTCATGCCACATTCATAAATTCACATAATAATCGGTCATAAAATGGTACGCTTTTGGCGAGATTGTTGCTTGTTCGGGGGTGGTAGACAATTATCTCCCTTGTGTAGAAATATCTGTCCTTGGTAGACATCCCGAAATGCTCGATTTACATTTCCGACTACTCTTGTGTCTGCCCTTGTGTTCTCTGGATTCTATCCAGAGTAGTTGCAGCCATCCGACTGCAGGTGTGATTGGATCCCAACCCTTATACATTACATTTCATCATTTATTTCGCAATACAATTAGTAATAAAAGTACCTTTAAAATCTAATACAATCTTTAACATTTTTGGTTTATCGTGATTCTGCTCGGGATAGGGTTACTATACCACATTCGTGCTACCACACCTCCTCAACTTCACGCCATGGTGTAAAATTCAACCATAATATATTATGCAAGCACAAAAACCTACCCAATGTGATACGCTCTAAGCTTATAATCGATATGTGAGACCACTTCAAACGAAATCATGCTTACGAACCAAAGTACGAATCCGGATTTTAAAGGCTTAAATGATAGCTGTGTAT